>CM071933.1:13519155-13591685 GCA_016081115.2 Rehmannia glutinosa
CAGTTACGTATTACCTGTCGCATCGTCGCCAAATGCAAAATTGGGTTCTTATTTCTAACGCTTTCATTTGGTGTACACCACGCCTCCTGGTTGCCTTGATATAAATTCTCACCGCCAGCGTTGGTACTCAACTTTCCTTAAATTGTGGGATTGATTTAATAACTATATTCTTGATTTTAATTGCATTTTTTTTGTAGATTTTGAACTTATGATTTACATGATCAATCATCTCCTATAACAAGAGGAAGTTTGGAGCAACTAATAATAACAATTGAGATACAACACAACAAGATACATCTGACATAATGATATCATTCTCCTAGCTATCATTCTTGCTGTAACTTGCCTAGCCGATCACTTCTACATCTTTTGAGGTCTAGGCTTTATTCTTGGATTACACTTGCAATTCAAATCAGAATATTCATTACTGAGTTGTAACTGATTTTGGTCATCATTCAACACAAGACATCCTTTGTGAGTATTCTGTGGAAAGAATACATTTTGGGTGATCTAGTGATTAAATGCAAGAGTGTGTGCCTCTTGAGGTGCTGAAGAATTCTGGTGTTCTTCAAGGTCAAGACGCGTGATCTTCATATGCCGCGGAGATTGTGGTAATCTCAAAGGTGGTGCTCAGGCATATGTGGTGCTCTTCAAGGTGATGTTGTAAGGTGCTGTATTAATTTGGTAATTAATAAACTTTTTTCTTTTGAAATCCATCCCTATATACCTGCAAGGGTAAGAGATTAGCCCCAGTGGTCAACCCCATAAATCAACGCGTGCTGTTTACTTCCGCATCTTTATTATTGTCTTTGGCTTGTTTTGTTCAAAAAGAGGCTAAACGAAAGATGGGAGATAATCTATTCACCCCTCTAGATTATCGAGTCGCTTTGACTTACATGTTGTAGAGAACGTTATGGCCAAAATACTAAAAACCCCAACCGCCGAAACCTAGCGCATTTGGACGTTTTTGAAGGAAAATTCTTTTTGTTTGATCGTCCGTGCTTTCCTTCATATATTTGCTCGTACCTTAGCTCTTGACCTATACTTTGAAATGTGATATCACCTTTATCCAATTTAGCTCCATTTCTTTGTAAACATTTACAAGAGTACGCGATCATGCCCAACAAAGGGAAACCAACCAAAATACACTAAATATGCATGCAAATTCATCAAATATATATTATTTTAAACCCTAAAATGCACGTATATTTTACACGCATCAAATACCCCAAACTTAAAGCATTGCTCGTCTCGAGCAGATTAAGAAAAATAAAATCAAGGGGTAAAACGAACACACAAGAATACTATGAACATTCAATCTCATTTGACTCCATACTTAAGTGAATCATGCGATTCATTATCAAGAAGTCATCAATCATAAGCTCGGCATAATCAATACTCACTTGTTTCGACATCATGACTCACAAGTAAGTAGTGTATCACTCAACTCTCGAAGTGCCATGGATAGTGTTTACGCTCAAATTCAATTCGAATGAAAGTAGAACTACCATAGGCTTGCAAATCGTCTAACATCTCGACCACTTTTGTGTGCACAATCTCTAAATCATAAAGGACTTTTCACTTGGTTGTAATGTAGGCTCTTTGGTAAGGGTAGGGGAAATTTGGATTGAGTGACTTGACTTGAGCAAATAGAATTTAGCGCTATAAACTTGCAATTCACCAACCAAATTTCAAAGATAATACTCATTTTTTCAAGATATGTTTCTTTTCAACTCAACTCCACCCTTGTTTCTCCTTTTTCAATCTTAGGCCTTTTTGCCGATTTTCTTTGTTTTTCTAGCCTCAAGCTCTTATTGTTTTTTCACAATGTCCAAATTTTTTTCTTTCTTTTGCTCGATTTCCTCGATTTGTTTTTCAAAGATTTCTTTTGTTTCGAGCTTCATGTATTTTTTCATTTACCAGCCATAATGCTCATCCTCTTTATTTTGCCAACTTCCTCTCTTTTTTTTTTATATATTTTCACCACATCTCCCCAAACTTATTTATTTTCTATAAGCTAAAGAAATTTTGTGGGGACAAAATCATGTTTAAATTTTAAAGATCAATATGACTCAAAATAAAAGTTTTGGCTCAAAATTGGCTAACTAGGAAATCATGAGTTCATAGGTAGCATCGTTTTTAAGTATGCTAAAACAAAGATAGCCTTAGATCATTTTCAAAAATTGCACACACATATGGCTTCAATGAAGATACTAGAGCAAGTTCTAGAATTCTATCAATCATGAATGACACTCTCGAAAAATGTTTGATAATATAAAGCGTTTAAGGCACAAAAGCTCACATGCTTTTTTAATATGTTCAAATACCTAATTTTCTCCAACTAATGCTAAGCAAATAAATGACATATTCCCAACAAATTCATCACATTATTCTAATATATTATCTCATTCCATAAGATGTTAGTAAAATCAAATGGAAGTCGGGCATTTTCAAAACCTTGATTAAAAAATCACACACGAGAAGCAATTAAACATGCTAAAGCGATAAACGATGCTAATAATAAAATAAAACATAAAAATCGCGAAATACTAAAAATCGCAAAAATTTTAATGAATTTTTATATGCCTCTACGCACGATCTATATGAAAACAAAAATGCAGAAAGTATTAGATTAAGCATTATTGACAACCTCCCAAACTTAAAATATGCTTTTAGTCTCGAACATATGAAGAAATTATCGAGAGAAGAAAAGGAATGCATAAAGAGTACTTACCTGGGATCGTTAGGTGGTCGGGAAACTCGCCCGTCAAATTTGAAATTGGAAGCGGACGCACGGGTGGGTCGTGTGCGTCCACACGCCGTGCGTGTCATCTTTTTTTCATTTTTCTTTTCTTTTTCTTGTTTTTCTTGTTTATTTTCTTTCTTTTTTTGTTTTTTTTCTTTTTCTTTTTTTTTCTTTTTTACTCCTGAGAGTTGTCGCATCTCTTGAGTTGCCTCCCTGGCGCTTAAGTTTTCGTCTTGACCCGGACTTTAGATTTCTAACATCACCATCATTTGAGCGATTAGCCGGTTGAAATCCTTGGAGCCCTTTATATTCTATAACATCCATTAGAACAAATGGCGTTGCACAATTATCTCAGTTAAGTTCAATATCGCTTGGGAATTTGCCCTTTGATGTTGGCCTCCTCATCGATTGCGATTTGGGCTACTTGTATCTCAAAGATTCTAGTCTCGCATTCAACAAAACGATGTTAGAACGAAGAAGAAAAAATAAAATCAAAAAGAAAAGAGAAAAATATTTACAAAAATGCTTCAATTAAGATTGAACTACTTATTACTATATCTAGTAGAATCTTTCAGTAATCTCGACAATGGCGCCAAATACTTGTTCGCCAAAAATATTTGAATCATACAATCGCAAGTGTATAGTGTAGTTTATAGAATAATGGCAAGCAAAGTTATTCCCTCGAGAATTCATATGTGAAACACTTAGGTTATAATAACACGCATTCAAATTTTATTGAAGCGACTAGAATATCAAATTTATATAAAAATCGAAAATAAAAGCAAAAATAAATAAATTTTAAACCCTCAAGTATTTTCAACAACTACAAGGGAGCAACCTTAGGCACACATAATCTCAACATGTTTCTTCAATATTAAATGCAATTAAAGTTTAAAACCAAGTCATGCAATTCTATGGGTTCAATTCCTAAAATAGTTTATTCGCCCCCTCGGGCGGTGCATAAAATGAGGTTAATAACAATTGTAGGTCTCGACTCGATACAACTATTATTAACTCCCAAAAATCTATGAAATGAATAACTCCCACAAAAGCTTTTTTAGGTCTCACTCGATACACTGTTCATGTCTGAATTCGATTTAGTCTTTTGTTAGAACTCCTCGTCGATTTTGCACTAACAAATATGACATGCAAATTATTCCATGTAAAATAAAAGCAATTAAAAATAAGCACTCGAATTCATAAAATAGAAAGCATGAATTAATCAAGAAAGCAATTAATCATATTTAACATGAATCTGATTCGATTATGCCCCAAAGATCAAAAGATTAGTTAAACATTGATTACGAATTCATAGACAAATTCAAATCAATATTATGACATTGTTTGGCTACGGACAAAGAGATCTAGACATAGAAAGAAAACCACTTTGTTAGGATGAATTCTCTTCCAGCCTGGCTCTTGTGCTCCCCGCAGATCACGAAAGGCCTTGTGGTGTTCTTCGTGACCTAGCCTTCCTCTCTCGAGAAGATCTTCGATTCTTGTGTTCTGTGTAATTTGATGCGTCTTCTCTGTATGAAGTGATTCGGATGATGTATGATCATGCAATTTCGTTCAGCCTTGGTCCCCTTTATATAGGTGCTTAGAGGTGAACGGAAAAGAACTCCCAAAAAACGCGTCTAGAAAGAGTCCCACACGGCCCGTGTGGATTTTTGCCCTTTACGGTTGTGTGGGTTCACATCAAATGTTGCGGGCCTTGTTCCATCCCCTGTTTTCCCACTTCACGGTTGTGTCATCGCACACCGACATTTTCCACGACCTTGTGACACCACATGATCGATTGTGTGCGTGTTTTTGTCCATGTTTGTGTCGAATTTGCTCCTGGGGTCTTCATAAAAGTTGTAGCCTTTCTCTTAGCTTTCCATAGCCACTTGAATCACCTTAATATCAATTTGGTAGAAAGTTATGGCCAAATACTAAACCCTACAAGTGCTGAAACTTTAGCTCATTTGGACGTTTTTTGAAGAAATTTCCTTTTGTTCGATTGTCAGTGCTTCTCTCCTTCACATATTTGCTTATACCTTAGCTCTTGACTATACTTTGGAACATGATATCATTTTTTTATTATCAAATTAGCTCCATTTCTGTAAAATTCACAAGAGTACGTGATATCCGCTCAACAAGGGAACCAACCAAAACACACTGAATATGCGTGCAAATGCATCAAATATATATCATTTTAAACCTCAAGGCACGTATATTTTATACGCATCAGAATGTTGGAACAAGCATAATACAACTTGACGAGATCAACAATCAAAACTAGAACTATAAATTGATCCATAAAGTTACAATGTGTGTCGTGGTCACCTTATTGAATGAGACAATTAAGTATCAACAAATATAAATTGTACTTATGAGATTGGCTACTTCGCTTAGTAATTGTCTTGAGATGAAGTTTGACTATTTAATTGCACTCTTACTTTTCACTAATGTTTCCAAATCTCATGGGTGGATTGTAGATATTGGTTGATTTAGCATCACGGTTGAGATTGAGCAAATATGTATGACTATTATCGAGTTGTGCGGCTATATAACGCATAGAGGGGGCTAAATAGAGTCACCTCAAGCTTAACTTGGTTAGCATGAGCAACTTGATGTGTTGATGTAGTCTTATTCGGATAAATGCACTTATAAGATATTTGTTGAGTGAGAAAACTTGTCTATCTTTTCTTTGTGATGCTTGGCTTAAGATAGTATTTCTTTTAGGTCTTCTATTGATATCGTGACGTGAGGTTAGGAGGACGATTTGTATTAGCTCGAGGAGTTTTTATTATCTAACCGCTAAGGTCAATCTCCTCGCATAATACTTTTCCACAGGATAAGCTGTTTGGAAAAATGTAAGATGACTACTTTTCTTTAAAGCTAAGTCCACTAAATTGGTTGAGACTTATGAGTGTAGGCACAAATTAATGTATTATATTTTCCTTTATTGATATCTACGCTTATAAGTTAGTACATCTCACAACAACATTTGATTGTGTATCTCTTCGCTCTATGTGAAATATATCACAATGGAAAAACAATTAAAAGGAGAAAAAGTAAAATATATTATCATTTTTTTTAAATAAATGGAAATATATAAAAAGAAAGGAAAATGTTTCGATCACAAGTCGATCAGGTAGCAAAAGAAAAACAATGCAAAACTTCAAGACAAAAAAACAATAAAAATAACTTAAAGACATGATTTAAATGAAGAGCGTTCATGTCTCAAGGATTTTTGAGTAACATTGTCTTTTTTTTTTTACACGTGCCCGAGTATCGTCTTGATGGTCGATGTAGATAATGGAATGTCGGCCCCAGAGGGTCCTCGAGCCACAATCACTACAACAAATTTGTTTTTTAGCAACGAAAATATTACTGCTAATATAACAAATTTGCCGTAAGTGTTTTTGCGGCAAAATTTTTGCCGCTAATAAATCATGGCGATAACCACGCCTCAAACATTTCAGCGGCGATTGAAATTTATTTCACCACAAAACGTTAATGTAAACATTTCATCGCTTAACATAAACAAATCGCGCTAATATATTAAACAATTTTGCAAATATTAGTGATAAAATCATACAATTTTGTTGCTAAATGTAACAACTATTAGCGGCCAATTTTATACTTTCGTCGCAAATTATTAACCTTTTTCTATTTTTAAAAGTACAATTTTAGCGGCATTTAAACACCGCTCTCATTGCAAATGTTGAAACTTGCAAATGAATTTCGCCACAAATGTAATTTTAATTTTCTTACATTTTACATTTAAATCGAAACTATTCGCCACAAAATTATTTTTAATTTACATAAAATAAATATTTTTGCGACGAAAACTAAAAATTTGCCGCAAACGTAATTGTAAATTTCATAAATTAAACATTTTTGCGACGAAAACTAAACGATTCGCCGCACAATTAATCGTAATTTTCATAAATTAACTAAATTCATTATTTTTTCTTTATTTTGGTTTGAAATTACCAACGAAAGTACAAGGTTTGCCGTAAATATTTTGAAACTTTAGCAACGACAATTTATATTTTATAGCCTAACAATTAATTTTTTAATTTTTTTTGTATCTACTAAATCTTAGCAACGAACATTTATATGTTCGTCGCTAACTTTGCGACAGATTAACTTTATTTCATTGCAAATACACTAAAATCTTATTTTATTTTTGTTGGTTTAATTAGTTGGCAACAAGTTTTGTAATGTCCGTGGCTAATGTTCAACTTTAGCGTGAATATTAGTATTTGTCGCAAAAATTTCGTTGCAATTACTACATTTTTTGTAGTGAATCTCCATAGCCTTCATAGATTCGAGAAATCACATGAGTGAATTGATGAATGACAAACGGAGTAATTGAGAAGTCGCCTAACTTGACCTTTAAAGCTTTCGATTTGTCTTATTCTTCATCCGCCATATCCGGGGCGGATGATGTTGGTGGAGGAGGGCCTAAAAAAATATTTTTCATTTTTATTATTTTTATATGTATATATTGGGAATTTTTTTTTTGTTAAAATTTGTATCAATTTTGGATCTCATTGGTTCCCAATTTGCAATAAAAATTCTAAATGGACCAAATATTTTAATTTTAAATTTGTGAGTCTATATCTTTACACACGTCAAGTTCATATTTGTGTATATTAACACTTCAAGTTTTGTCATTTCGAAAAAAAAAATCAACTTTTGTAGAAAACTTACTTGTTTTCTTATAAATGATTTTCGTGATATGCAAGATAGACCTTCTAAGTTTTGATATAATATGATTATAATTATATATTTTTAGATGTTTAATGATGGTATTGACATTGTATTTGATGCAAAAATATAATGTATTCCTAATTTTATTATTATAAAAAATAAATATTTGTCTTCCAAAAGTTGGCCCCTCTTGGTGTTGAATCTTGGTTCCGCCCCTGGCCATATCAAACCAATGCTTCCTGTTGCTGCAACCATTGCTTTGAAACTCTCGTACGGATGTTAGAGCTAAGAACATAATCATTAAATGGACGACTTCTAGATACAGTTTCCATGACAATCTAGAGATTCATTTGACACGAACAATATAATTGTGCTCAGCTTGGTCCGACATCCAATTGCCAACAGACTATTAAATAAAATAAGACGTCCATTATAAGCAACTACGTACGTATGAAAGATACCTAACACATAGAATGAAAGGAAAAGAATTAAAATAAAGGCAAAAATTTGCGGGAGACGGTCTCACGGATTTATATCTGTGAGACGGAGCCCTTACACAAAGTTTTAAAGGATTTTTTTTTTCAGATTTTATTTTTCTTAGGGTTTATATTTGTTTTTTAGGTTTTATTTTGTTTCTTGGGTTTATTTTTAATTGATTTGGGTTTTTAGGATTTTTAGTTTTTTTTAGGGTTTATTTTTTATTTTTTGAGTTTGTTTTTGTTTTTCGGGTTTATTTTTCATGGTTCATGTTTTTAGGGTTTATTTTTGTTTCTTCATGGTTCATTATTATTTTTAAATTTATTTTCATTGGTTCATGTTCTCAAGACGGAGCCTTAGGAGGTCCGTCTCACTTGATTTAGATCAGTGAGCCGTCTCTCACAAGAGACTTGCTCTAAAATAAATAAAAACACGAACCCACACTATTTAAAGGTTTGGCGACGTTGAAATCACAAAGAAAACGCGTTTCCACGTGCATGTCTCAAGCTAATAAGCGGCAGAGAGAACTATATCTCGTGCATACCATGCATAATCGTGTGTTTAGTTATATAAACTATGATTAGCCTTAAGCATTCACGTGCTCCACTGCCCCCTGATAAACTAATACTGTTTTCTTTTCTAGGTCCACATATATAAAATAAAGCTAATGACATATATTAGTTGACTACAAGCTTCTTTAATTGATACAAAACAACATTTTAGGAAATTTTTATACTAATGAAGATCTTATTTGAGATCTTAATAATAATAATTATTGTTACAAGCTACTATTTTTAATGCTTTGAACTATTTTAAAATTAAGAGTATACCCAACTTGAACATATATATTTACTAATTATTTTAAATTGATGTTGATGTTGCATAGTAATAAATTTCATATGATAATGACAATTGCCTAAGTATATAAATAGACTACTTTATCATTATCTACAAACATATAATTACATAACTTCTCATCAAATATTTGATTAATTATCTGCAAAAAAGAAAAGTGATTAGAGAAAGATGGTGGCTTTATTTTCTCCTCAGATTTGTTCATTAGGGTGGATCTTGGAGGATCCAATCAGCTATGAACAAGAAAACTTGAATTATTTGTGTGGGGGAAAAACAGAAATTTCAGAATCAATTGATATCCATTCTCCTTCCTCTGTTAAGACACAGCCCCAAAATGGCGAATTTGGGATTTATAATAACGATGGATTCTATAACGGGGATGACAATAAGACGACCAAGAAGCTCAACCACAATGCTAGTGAACGAGATCGACGCAAAAAATCAACAACTTGTATTCTTCTCTCAGATCCCTACTTCCAGCAGAGGATCATTCTGTAAGTTTTTTTTTTTTTTTTTTTTTTTCTGTCATCTCATCTGATTTGATTTGATTGAATATAGGAAAATAACATAAAACCCGAGGTTTGGGGTAGTTAAAAAAAATTAAGAAATGTTTCAAAACATAGAGAAACCACCTTATCAGGGTTGGTTTCATCTTATAATTTATCATAATCGATAGTTGCACTACAAGAAAAAGCAAATTTAATTACAGAAAATATGTAGGTAAATATTAAGATAATTGTAAAGTGTATCTAAAAACAATTGTAGGTAAATATTTACTTACAGCTGCATTGTAAATTGTTAGTAAATATCTACAATATTTCACAATAATTTAAAAATTGTCGGTGATCTGTCGTTAAGTTGTCGATATAATTTGGGAAAAAATAATTTCTTTTATTATGTCGGTGATACTGTAAGTACTGTATAATTTAGTGACAAAATCATTTATGTAGGTAAATTATGTCGTGAACCGATGAAATTTTCTTGTAGTGTTAGTTGAACTGATGAAAATTTGTCGATGTCATCAAATATTTTAAAATTACACCCTTCAACTTTTCTAAATTTTACATATAATTACAATTTTTGACTCACATATTACAATTACATTTGTAATTCTTTTCTAAATATTAGGAATAGCCCACGAAAAAAATATATCTCCAAGGAAAAAAAAAAGTACCAAATCTCTAAGTATATATGCCGATTGGAATAAAAAGATAATTTTCCCAATTCTATTTATTAATTTATTTCTTGTTTAACTAATGATTTGATATTTATGTGTTGACAGAAAAACTTAGCATTCCTACCACAGTTTCAAGAGTGCTAAAATACATTCCTGAGCTACAACAAGAAATTGAAAGACTAACTCAAAAAGAAGGAAAGCCTCATCTCATCAAAGATTAATCCTAAGGTGGAACAAGACCACTCACCATTAATTGGTCTCAATAACAAGAGACTAAAACCAAGTACTCAAAGTTCTTCATTGTCAGTAGTATCAGCAACTCCAATAAGCGATCGAGAAATCGTTATTCAGATTTCAATGTCGAAAGCCGAGAAGCGTGCTTTACTTTCTGAAGCTGTAATGAGTTTGGAGCAGGATGGGTTTCTCACAATGAGTGCGACTTGTTTTCAATCATTTGATAGGCGGGTTTTCTATAATTTGCATCTTCAGGTATTTAAATTTGCATTTCCAATTTTATTTTAATATATATATATATATATATATATATATGCATTGTATTGGTAAAATAATGATCAAGTTGGATTTTTTCTTTATAAATTTTGACTAAAATAATTAATTTTAGCTTTTGATATATGAAAAGAGGATAAATTTTACACTATTGTATAAATTGTACTAGTATATGTAGAATTTCTTCTAACTGTTACTTTTTGGTGTGGATTTAACAGGCACACGGAAATCAAGTACCAATGGATGCTGAAATGTTGAAGGACAAAGTGTGGCCATTTTAGGAGAAATGAGAATTAATTGTACTAATTAACATGAGTTTTTTTATTTTGGATTCTATAGATAGCAATATCGATTTGCTCGCTAGTGTAATTTTTAAACTAATATTGACTTAATTAATGCTCAAGTTTTGCAGGCTAAAATGTGAAACAAGTGATTTTTTTAGTACAATGCACATAATAGGAGAGGAGACACACTCGTATCGGATCGAACTCGGGACAATCGCCCTTACAACGCAAGACTCGCCTAACGAGCACAAAATTAATCTCGAATCTCATTGATCATTAACCTAGTGCCAACAAATAACCACATCATGAATTAATTCCAATTTTTGGCATCTCCATCAAACTCAAGTTAGTTTGCTACACATTCCATCAATTTTCAACGACACTTCAAAACTAGCTCTGATGAAACAAAACATTACAATGTATGTGATCTCCACGTAATATATCTTATGACACGACCAAAAACAAAAAGGGAAAATAGAACAAAATTGTTATCGAATAATCGAACACACACAATCTCATCTTGATTCACAGCAAAATGCCAGCATATTTTTATGTAACATAATATGTCCAAATTTAAACAAATACGTATCTAATTAATGTGGTAAAATTTGATTTGCCCATTAGGCTTGTAGTCAAATTCAGAACAAAGAGAAGATTTAAAAATCTCGAGAGTTAGTAATTACTTAACATATTGCGTATCTTTCAATAACGAAAATTTCTGTATTCATAAGCAATTTAGTGGCTTTTTGTAAAGACTCCAAATTAGACTCAAATATATCCAAATAAACTCAAAATTTCTTTGTAATTCATTTCAAGATAGCAGTTAAGTTAGTTATTTTCCGTTACATTAGTTACAACTTTTCAGTTCTATATATGAAGCTAATGGATCAAGATACATATTAATTTTATTCATTTTTGTAAATTCTAAAGTGTTCAATATCAAATTCTCTCTTCATTCACATGGTATCAGGAGAGTTCTATTCCGCCTAGTTCTTATTTTGCATCTGTAAGATATTCTTCTACAAGATTGTTGATCAATATTCTTCTATCTCTGCATACCTTCTATCTATCTCTTCTTCAAAGATTGTTGATCAATCTTTACGTGTTTTCAATCCTTCTCTCGATATTCTTGATATCAAGAATTCAATAAAATGCCCGAAGATGTTGGCAATGATAATCCCACGACATCTCATTCTTTTTGCTCATCATCTTGATGACATTCATCTCTTATTTTCTTCATCCCAACGACAATCCTCGAGGCGGTGATAGATTATGATGCTTTTTTACGGTGACAACTACATATCCTGGAGTTGAGTTGTGGCCATGGCGTTGAGTGTTAAAAACAAGAATGCATTCATTGATGGATACCTTCCTATGCCATCTCCTTTGTCTTGATCGCACAATTCTTGGAAGAGAGCTAATAATCTAGTGCTCTCATGGATCTTAAACTCGTCTCTAAGGAAATTAGATAAAGTTTACTTTATTTTTCCACCGCACGTAAAAGTCCGGGATGAACTTAAGGCACGTTATGCTAGGAGTAATGGCCCAAGAGTCTTTCAACTTGATAAGGCTCTAAGTTCTATCAAGAGGAACTAGCTCTATTACCAATTACTATAATTCTTTCAAAGGGTTGTGGGGTGAATACATAAGTTCTGAGACCTATCATTATATGTTCTTGTGGACTCTGTTCTGCAATATTCCTTCTCAAATGGCAATCACTCAACAACAAGACCTGTCATAAAATTTCTTGTTGGCCTTAATGAGTCATATGCTCCATTAAGGAGTCAACATTACAATCCCCTTTACCATCTTTTTCTAAGGTATATTCCTTGTTACTACAAGAAGAAGCACAAATGGGGTTGCATAATTGAGAGAATTTGTGAATACTATGGATTCAATGGCCATGTTGGCTAGACATAACAATTTCTCAAAATACACAAGATCTAAAGACAAGAAAAAGGCAAAATGCACTCATTGTGGTTATAGTGGTCACTTGTGGACAAGTGCTTTCAAATCATTGGCAATCCTCCAGGATGAAAAGAACCTAAAGGGCCAAGAAATGCTAAAGACTCATTTGCGGCTCATGTTACATCCACTTCTCCTTCAAGGAAGCTTCTCGGTCTATTGAACATCCTTTATTCTCTAAAGAAATGGTAAAGCAATTTTTAGCCTATGCAAAAGGTACATCTGTCAATCTACTACAAATAACTCTCATCTTTTTGCACCCATAGATGTTCACCTTCCCACAAATGCACCAAATCAGCCGGGGTATAATTTCTACCGTTGTACTATTTCAATTTCTAATTCTAAGTGGATTCTTAAACTTTGGAGCTATAGATTACATGATTTGTGATCCTTCATTGTTCACAAGTAAGGCTATACTAGTTGATATTATTATTCATTTGCCTAATGGTAATACTACTACATCTTCTCACATTGGAGATGTGAAAATTTCTGAAAATCTCATCCTACGAAGAGCACTATGTGTACCTTCATTTTCCTTCAATCTTATTTATGTTTCTCAGTTAACAAAGTCATCGAATTATGCCCTGCATTTTCTATCCTCACATTGCTTTTTGCAGGACATGAAAACACTGAAGATGATTGGTTCTGATGAACAACATGATGGTCTATATCTGTTTAAGCCTCGGTCATTTGCTTCTATGGCATATTCAGATTCTCTTCTATGGCATTCAAGGCTAGGTCATACATCAGCTAGTAAAATGGCCTTAATTACTGATATTTCTATAAAACATTTTAATTTTCATTCTTGTGACATCTGTCACTTTGCTAAACAGAAAAAGTTGCCCTTCTCCAAAAGCACTTCTAGTTCTAATGATGTATTTGATTTGATTCATTGTGATATTTGGGGGCCCTTTTCTATTGTTTCTCATTCTGGTTTTAAATATTTCTTACAATAGTGGATGACTTTTCTAGATGTACATGGATTTACTTACTCAAATTCAATGCGATACTAAATCTTGTTTGCAAACCTTTCTTAATATGGTTTTAACTCGGTTTCAAAAAAGAAAATCAACGTTATAAGGACCGATAATGGTTCGAGTTTTTCTACATGAATTATATAACTCTAATGGAATTTTTCATCAAGTTAGTTGTGTTGAAACACCACAACAAAATGGTCTTGTTGAACGTAAATATCAACATTTATTACAAGTTGCTAGAGTCTTATTATTCCGATCCAAAGTGCCTCTTTCATTCTAGGATGATTGCATCCTCACAAATTGCACATATTATCAATAGACTTCCTACTCCTATCTTTAATAATGAAAACTCCTTTTGAAATCTTGTTTCACAAAATTCATGATTACTCTCACTTTTAAGGTTTTGGTTGTCTTGCTTATATTTCTACTCTCACAAAGATACATACACAAATTTCAATCAAAAGCTTCAAAATGTGTTTTCATTGGTTATCCTCTTGGTTCAAAGGGTTATAAAGTTTATGATCTTGAATCACATAAAGTTTTAATATCTAGACATATAGTATTTTGTGAAAAACATATTCCCTTTTCATTCTCATGTTTCAAAATCTGTTTCCTTTTGACATTCCTATGTTTCCATTCCTAATTTCCCAAGTCACACGGAGGATCGATCAGGTTGAATATTTTCCAAGTACCTCTACACAAGCTTCTGCTACACAAAATGGTCCTGTTGTACAAACTGATCCTGTTGCACAAAATGGTGTTCCTGCTGCACAAAACGATTCAGTTGTCAACTATGAGAATGAACATTCTATTCCTACTAATTCTTTCACACCTAATGCTCCTACTCTTCCTACTCTTGGAAGGTCTTCTAAACATAGAACAAATCCTTCTTATCTTCGAGTTTATGACTGTCAAATACCTCCATCCATTCAATCACAACCTTCAGTACAAAATGTCATCTCTGGTAAACAATTTCCCATACAAGAGTTTCTTTCTGTTGACAAACTTTCTCACAAACACCAGGCTTTTCAGCACAAATTTCCCAAATAACAGAACCCAAATCCTATGCTCAAGCTAGCAAACAAAAGGAATGGCAAGATGCTATGCAAGCTGAAATAAAAGCACTTGAAAAGAACCAAACTTGGGTAATGACTGAGCTACCTGCTGATAAACATTGTATAGGATGCAAATGGATCTATAAAATGAAGTATAGATCAAATGGATCCATTTAAAGATACAAAGCCCTTTTGTAGCAAAAGGCTACTCACAAGAAGAAGAGTTGGATTATTTTGACACATTTTCACCTGTTGCTAATATAAGCACTGTTAGATTATTGATTGCTCTAGCAGCTACTAAAGGTTGGTTTCTACATCAACTATATGTATACAATGCATTTCTACATAGTGATCTCCATGAAGAAGTATATATGCTTCCTCCTCCAGGTTATTCACAGCCTAATGACAAAAAGGTATGCAAACTGATAAAGAGCCTCTATGGTTTAAAACAAGCATCAAGGAAATGGTTTCAAAAGTTAACTTCTTGTCTCCTTAGCTATGATTTTATACAATCAAGGTCAGACAACTCTTTATTCACTATGTCACATGATGGTTCCATTACAATTCTTTGTGTTTATGTAGATTGTTCGACCGCAAAACGCCTAAAATAAATCTAGCAATCCTCGCAAGAGAACGAGATCAATTGTAGGGTAGCAAGTTAACCACAAGTCGTCTCTCAAGGAAGACTTAGCCGACAAATAATTATTATGTTTCACAAATAACAGAAATTAAATCCTAAACACTCTAACAAGATTTGTGATTTTTAATTCACTAAAAAAAATAAGTAAAAAGACAATATTCAAACTGAACACGGATAAATTTGGAAAAAAAAGATATGGATGAAAGTCTAGGATTTTGGATTCATCTCATCAAACTTGCAAACAGAATATCAATTAATTGATCATGCAGTTAACAAATATAACAAACATGTAAAGACTAGGTCTAGTTCTGATAGCTCACGTATTTACAGATTAGGGCTATCCCAACATAACTTGCTATTTTCATTAAGCCCAGGGTAAGATAATATATTTCTGATTCATATCTAACCCCCTGAACGAATTTAATCTAGGAATAATATCTTCGACCGATCTCAATTATTCCCTTAAAACAATCAATCACCAAGTAAAATAATTTATTCGGGAAAGAGATCATTTAGTCAATACTCATGCTTATTTGTTTGAATCAAATAATCCTAATCCTAGAACAAGGAAATTAGTTCATGCTTGGGGATGGGATCATAATCTCAATTGAAGGAAAGAAAACAATCGTAAACATAATCATGCAACAATTGAAATCAGACAAACGAGATGAAGAAATCTTACTCTTTGATTAAGAAGCAAAATAACTTCAAGGGGAAGAACCCAAGCAATCTCAATGTTGAATGGAAGAGAAAAATACTCAAAACTAAAGTCTAAAAGTGCTATGGATGAAGGTGTGTCGAAAATAGGGGCTCCCCAAGTCTTATTTATAAGCCTAGAGTCCTATACAAGGTGGAAGTGCCAAAAATGCAAAAAAATCGAAAATTTTGTGTTCAAGTCAGGTGCGCATCCGTGCATGGTGCCGCAGACCACGGCCGCAGCGCATAGATAGATCGCTTGCTTGTTGCCAAGCGTGCGCGGACGTGCACCTCTTGTGCGCGACCGCGCGCCCTCTAAACGTCAGAATTTTCTCTCGGTTCTCTATCTCTTAGCTTTCCATATCCACTTGAATCACCTCAATATCAATTTGTTAGAGAGAGTTATGGTAGAAATACCAAGATATGGCATTTCCGAGATTTCGACATATTATTTTGACTTGTACATGATTTTAACACATCTAAACGTCTTCTTTTGCATTTAGTAGTACTATAGACATTGTAGAACTTTGTCTTAGCTTTCCAATGGTGTATGAATCATGTCAATTGGGCTTCGGATGCCAATGTTACGTTCGAAATACGTTGGATCGCCATGAATTGCTCGAAATGACTTTTCAACCTTTTTTGCTCCAAAACTTGTTTTTTTCACCAAAACCAAAAAAATCAATAAAATAACACAACATAACACTAAAATATGCAAATGCAAATAAAACACACCAAAAATATGTATAAATCATCACATAAAACACACACAAAAACATGCAAAACAACTCCCTCATACTTAGCCTTTTGCTTGTCCTCAAGCAAATAAAAATGCCAATAAACCCAACAACAAATATTATGTCCAATTTGAGAATCAATTAATCCATAACACTATGTTCCATCTACCTCGGATTATTCCACATCGATCCCCAATCTTCGCAATAAACTCACTCGGCTAAAGTTAACCTCAATCAAAGTGTTTGGCCTTCCTTACTAAATTTCAAATTTGTGTCAAAAGTTGCAACCCTTTTTATTCACACAACAAATCACGCGATTCCTAGCCATGACCTTTTTTTTGTTTCTAGAACTCCCAAGATATTATTTCACTAGATATAAACTTCAGATGTTTTCCAAAAGCTCCTAGGGTAGTTTTCCATACTCATGTTTGAGCCGCCGTTTTACGTAAAAAGTCAAACATGGGGCTCATGAATGCTCCTAGTTACTAAGCGGCTCAACCCAGAGTATAATCTCGATTGTTCCATTTTTTTATTTTTATATAGCTCTATAATGTTTTTTATAGCTATATAATGCTTTTTTTTATTTTCGCAAGGCTAGCAATTTTGTGTACACACAAATCAAAATAGGGTTTTAACTTAATTCACATCAATGAAATCTCGTAATTCAAGCCCCACAACTCGGACTATTGTTAAATCAGAACCTAATTCGATTTCACCATAATGGCTAATTCACGACTAAGTCAAATCCTACGTATCAAGTTCACAAAGTCATTTCATATTTCAAACTCAAATTAATACATCTATTTCAAGTTGACGAAACAACAGTATCATTAAACTTGGGATAATCATTAGGCAAAGTAAAAACATAGTCACATACAATCATCATATTTTATCAATGACTAATCCCCTCCCCCACACTTATATCACGCAATGACCTCAATGCGTAAAAGTAAAAGAGAAGGAAAAAGATACGTCCTTGAAAAATGCGAAGATCGATAAATGGCACCATAGTCATATCCGCCTACAAATCTGCAAAATTCATGTGAAGGGAACAAACAACACATGCAAACTCACACGAAGGAAAAAAAATGCTTGGGTTGCCTCCCAAGAAGCCTCTTTTAACGTCATTAGCTTGACGATATCAACTAAGAAAATCATGGCGGGTCATCGAGCAAGACCTTTTTGGTGACCTTGAAATTTTTTTTAAGTTGAATTTCATTATGTTCGCCATAAGATATCTTTCGCGGAGAATCGGTGAGAGTCAACAATAAAATTATCATGTAAGGCACAAGCAGGACTACGAGCTATATCAAAATTTGAAAACGTTACAGTTTTTCCCAAGATTCATACTTAGTTTTCTATTGTTGACATCTATCATAGTATTAATGGTTGCCATGAATGGTCTACCCAATAAAATAGTGTGATTCTTAATATTACCTTCATTCTTCCCCATATCCAAGACAACAAAATCAATGATAATTTTAAGACCACCTACTTGGACCAAAATATCTTCAACAATACCTTTAGGATACCTAAATGACCAATCATCAAGTTGCAAACATAATATCGTGGACTTCAATTTCCCTAAATTTAATTGTTTAAATATAGAATAAGACATAAGGTTAATCTAAGCTCCTAGATCAAGTATACCTGTGATATTCTTACCATTCCCAAAAGCAATATTAATGATGAAACTACCTAGATCTTGTTGTTCTGGGAGTGGAGTTGGGAATGGATTAGGAGATTTGTAAGGATTGCCAGTTTTGTGTAAGGACGATCCCTTACTTGTCTCCTCATTTGTGCTTTCTTCACTTGCATCATCCTTATTTTCAATTTTAGCAAAACCAATTTCAAGATCAATGACGACTTGAGCTTGCTCTGGTTGACTAGGCAACATGTCTTTTTCGACGAGATGTCGAACTATTTCACCAACTTGCACAACCAATTGGCCGACTTGAGTCTCAACTCGCTTAAGAGAGGCCTCCAAAGATTCAAACTGTCTGTTATTCCACTCTTGTGTTTGCTGACTAACTTGAATAAAAGAATTCAAGCTCTCTTCTAATGTGGTCGTGGTGGTTGCTCTTGACTAGTCGCCATACCTGTTACTTATGTAACAACACTAGAAAAATAGATCAAACGCACCTGACGAATAAACCTAAACTAGAAACAAACAAAAAGAATTCTAATCTAGAAACACGGAAAAAACACAATAATTATTACGCCTAAAGTCTTCCCCGACAACGACGCCAAAATTTTGTTCGACCGCTAAACGCCTAAAATAAATCTAGCAATCCTCGCAAGAGAACGAGATCAATTGTATGGTAGCAAGTTAACCACAAGTCGTTTCTCAAGGAAGACTTAGCCGTCAAATAATTATTATGTTTCACAAATAATGAGAATTAAATCTTAAACACTTTAACAAGATTTGTGATTTTTAATTAACTAAAAGAAAACAAGTAAAAAAGACAATAATCAAACTAAACACGGATAAATTTGAAAAAAAAAAAAGATATGGATGAAAGTCTAGGATTTTGGATTCATCTCATCAAACTTTCAAAAAAAAATATTAATTAATTGATCACGCGGTTAACAAATATAACAAACATGTAAAGACTAGGTCTAGATCGATAACTCACGTATTCATAGATTAGGGCTATCCGAACATAATTTGCTATTTTCATTAAGCGAGGTTAGATAATACATTTCGATTCATATCTAACCCTTGAATAAATTTAGTCCATGAATAATATCTTCGATCGATCTCAATTATTCCTTAAAACAATCAAAAGTTGGCCAAACAATCAATCAACAAGTTAAACAATTTATTAGGAAAGCGGATCAATTAATCAATACTCATGCTTGTTTGTTTGAATCAAATCATCCTAATCTAGAACAAGGAAATTAGTTCATGCTTGGGGAAATTAGAATCAAATCATAATCTTAATTGAAGGAAATAAAACAATCATAAACATAATCATGCAACAATAATAATCACCCAACAATTGAAATAAGACAAAAGAGATGAAAAAATCTTACTCTTTGATTAAGAAGCAAAATAACTTCAAGGGGAAGAACACAAGCAATCCCAATGATGAATGGAAGAGAAAAATACAAAAACTAAAGTCTAAAAGTGCTATGAATGAAGGTGTGTCGAAAATAGGGGCTCCCCAAGTCTTATTTATAAGCCTAGAGTCTTATACAAGGTGGAAGAGCCAAAAAACACAAAAAATAGAAAATTTCATGTTCAGCAAGTCAGAGTGCGCGTCCGCACACTGTGCCACTCGACCGCGCGCATGCGCAGGCCGACAGGCTTTCTGCTGCCAAGCGTGCGCGACCGCGCACCCTCCAAACGTCAGAATTTGCTTGGTTTTCTTGGTTCTAAACCAAGCACTACTCCTATGGATTGAAAAGCTCAATTTTCAAGTAATGATTCCTCTCTCACGATCCTTCACAGTATAGAAGGTTAATTGGAAGAATGTTATAGTGACTATAACTAGACCTGAATTATCATTTAGTATACAAACTTTGAGTCAATATCTATCCAAACATACTAGTACTCATCTAACAGCAGCTCATAGAATTTTGAGGTATATTAAATCAACCCCAGGAAAAGGGCTTTTTTATTCATCTGCCTCTCCCTTACATTTGAAAGGTTTTAGTGATGCAAATTGGGCTAGATGCCAAGAAACAAGAAAAAGTGTAAGTGGTTTTTAATCTTTCTAGGGGACTCCTCATTTCATGGAAATCCAAGAAACAACCTACCATTAGCCGCTCTTCTGAGCAAGGGTGATGCAGACAGGCAATTGCTCTTATTAAATGTGATACAATGGCTATCATACCTCCTTCAAGACATGCACATAGAGCATCCACAATCACTAGTGTATACAGACAGCAAGTCTGCTTATTGCATTTCACAGTACTCGTGCCATCATGAAAGAACTAAACATATTCAATTGCATTGTCACTTTGTCAGGGAGAAACTCCAAGAAGGATTGTTCAAATTGATATATATCCCCTCACTCAACCAACAAATGACATATTTAAAAAACCACTACCACATTGGTTTAATTATCTCACTAGCAAGTTGAGCATGTTGAACATTCATGCTCCACTTAAGGGGGTGTAAAGATTCCAAATTAGACTCAAATGTATTCAAATAAACTCAAGATTTCTTTGTAATTCATTTCAAGATAGCAGATTAAGTTAGTTAGTTTTTGTTACATTAGTTACAACCTTTTAGCTCTATATATGAAGCTGATGGATCAAGATACAGGTTAATTTTATTCATTTCTGTAAATTATAAAGTGTTCAATGTCAAATTCTCTCTTCACTCACACATTTCATATGAGCTTAATTTAGATAATTTAGGTATTATTACCCAAATTATTTAAAAGGGCAAGTGTTCATATAATTAATCAATTGGGCCTTTATTAGTCTGACCCACAATCTGAATATTCGCTTTGGGTTTAGACAAATGGGCCTATCCAAGTTATAGTCCATTTTGAAAGATATATCAGCTAACATTTGAATTGAAAGGGAAAGTAAAAAATTATAAATAGAACAATGAGCCCACACCAGTCTTGGCCCATATATACAAAACTGAAATGACACTACAGTAGTTGACAAAGATCTTCTTTAATTTAATAATTTTAATGATATTCGAGTCTTGTTTTACTTTAATATACTTTTATACTATAAAATTTTGACTTCTGAATTACTGTTATGAAAATAATAATTATTAGTATGATTGTTACTAACTACATTTTTATTGCTTCGGCTATGAGGTATTTAAAAAAAAAGAGCAAGTCTCTTGTAAGACGGTCTCACGGATCTAACCAGTGAGAGAGATCTCTAAGGGCTCCGTCTTGAGAACATGAATCATGAAAATAAATTTAAAAATAATAATGAACCATGAAGAAACAAAAATAAACCCTAAAAACATGAACCATGAAGAATAAACCGAAAAAACAAAAATAAACCCAAAAAATAAAAAATAAAACCTAAAAAAAACTAAAAAACCTAAAAACCCAAATCAATTAAAAATAAACCCAAGAAACAAAATAAACCCTAAAAAAACAAATATAAACCCTAAGAAAAATAAAATCTAAAAAAAAACCTTTTAAAACTTTGTGTAAAGAGGGCTCCATCTCATGGATCTAATTAAATCAGTGAGACCGTCTCACACAAGTTTTTGCCTAAAAAATTATGAGTACACTCAACTTGAAACTGACATATATTTACTATAATACAATTGGTGCTGATGTCGCCTATTAGTTCCATATGATAATAACAGTTACCTAAGTTTACAAATAATTTTTTTCGAGACCTAATTTTATAGATGGACTTTACTATTGCCTACTAACGTGTTAACTTAGCAAAACAGTTCATTATTTGCAAATTGATGTATAATATTACATTATTATTTTGCAAAATATAATTATTTTTAATTAAACCTGTTGGACGGTGAGTTGAACCGATTCAACTGATTGAATAGCAAATTAGTAGCAAGATAGATTTGCTCACTAGTTTCATTTTTTAAATTTGAAAGCTAATTGTTAACAAAGTACTTACAAGGGGTCAAAAGAAAAAGAAAAAGAAAAAAGTACTTACAAATAACCACATCATGAATTAAGTCCAACGTTTGCTCTCACATCAAAATTGAAGTAACTTCGCCACACATTCCATCAATATTCAATTACAGTTCAAAACAATACTAGTCCGTTAAAATCGTCTTTCACTCTTGTCCGTTTATTTTATTATATAAATATGATATTAATTATTTATATGCCAATAATCATTATTATTGGGTCCAAATATCAATTGGCCCATGAGGCCCAAACAATGCTCAAATGGTACACAAGGCCAGTCTACTAAACAAACGGCCACAAGGCCGTACGTCTTGAGTATAAATAGTATCTTCCCATTTATATGTTAGTAAGTTGAATTAATTAATATAACTACACTCATGATCATTGCCGACTTAAGCATCAGAGAAATTTATCTGGAATGACCACATGATCTTTCTGGTTGTGATCTATTTGTGTTGCAGATGTGTTCCTTATAACAAGGAATTTACTAATAAGGGGAACTTTCGGACCTTCCCGGACATCCCATGACTTTGGGATTACGTTAGCTATCAAAGTTTCCTCAACTCTTGGTTGACAATTGGACTTGGACTATTGGACAAATTAACCATATACCATAAATCGAGTGATCCGCACTTTGAATGTACCAATCACCATTAGAATGTAAATTAATCTCCTTGTTATAGCTAACACGATATTGCAAAGAAATGTAAGAAATATACAAAAACCAAAAGTATACAAAATTAAATCATCAAACATGCTAGCTCAATCTCATCTTGATTCACAGCCAAATGCCACTAGACTCTTACATAAATTAAAATAAAACGTTTATATTTAAACAAATACGCATGAAAGACCAGCTAACACTTGAATCGAAAAGGAATAGGAAAAAAGAAATAACGAAATAAAATGAGCCTACACCCACACCATAATAAAAATATTTGGCGGACGTTGAAATATGAAGAAGTTAAGGAGAAAGCGAGTTTCCACGTAATCATGGATCAGCAAATTGAGCAGCAAAGCCTAGTAGCCTACCATGTTTCATATATGCCTGCCCTGCATAAATCGTGTTTATTAGTAAGATAAACAATGATTAGCCTTAAGCAGCCTTTAATTCGCTTTTCCACTGGTATGGGATCAGGATAAAGAATCAGGATATTCTTTTCTTGGCCCATTTATAAAACTGAAATGACACCATATTGGTTGACAAAAATCTTCCTTAAATATAAATAATTTAACGATATTCGATTCTTGGGTTTCTTTAATGTACATATATACTAATTTTGACAAATTATTCTTATGAAAATAACAATATTTATAAATTTACTATGGTTGTTACTAGCTAACTACAATTTTATTTTATTTTATTTTCCTTTCAGCTGATCAGAGCTATATAAATATTTAAGAAAATATACTCGACTTGAAACTGACAAATATATATATTAGAATTGATCTTGAATTGCTGATGTTCGCATTTTAGTTTAGGCGACGCTATTAATACCCCCAAAACGTATCAATACACCCTATTTTAATACATCCCCAATCTTTTTTAAATATAATATATTTATTTAATGCACCCCCAAGCCTTTTCCCAATTTGCCCTTCTCCAAATTTAAACCTAATAGAATTATAAATTTTTATCTAAACCAAAATCTTATTTTACTCCAAAAAAGAATAACTAAAACCTTTTCTCTTGTCGATCCTCTGCTTCCATTTTTTTCTCTTTCCTTCCTCCACCATTACTCCATTACAGAAGCACATTATTTTTCTATCTTTGTGCATTTGCTGCACCTCTGTTTTCTTTCTCTTGTGTCCTCTGTAGGAAAGGAAAATGATCATTGTTTACCAACTACACATTGTCTAACCAAATTAAATTTCCTCTCGATACGTTACTCAAAAATCCAGATTCGTGCGGTCTGGAAATGCTGTAGATGGATGACACTATGTTATGACCGAATAATTGAGATACACACAGGAGCGGAGAAAACGAACGCAAATGTGTATAATTGGCATAATGATGTGTGGAAAAACGTGTTGTTTGAAAAAAGTTGTTCTACTAATGCATCAGATTTTGGTTTTACCTCCCACGTGTTGATATAAGCTTTATGCTTGGAAACAAGTCAAATCTATAATAATAATAATAATATATATGTAATTTGTTTATAAAATCTTTTGTGACGGAAGGAATTTCAAATCTTTAGCTCTTATTTTGAGCATTTTTCGAGTCGTAATGGATTTCAACTTCAAGTATTCCTTTTTACAGTGTTGTTTGATATAGAAAAATAATGTTCTTCTGTAATGGAGTAATGGTGGAGGAAAAAAAAAGAGAGAGAAAAATGGAAAGCGGATGAGCGACGAGAGAAACATGTTTTAGTTATTCTTTTTTGGAGTAAAATAAGATTTTGGTTTAGATAAAGATTTATAATTCTATTAGGTTTTAAATTGGAGAAGGGCAAATTGGGAAAAGGCTTGGGGTGTATTAAGTAAATATATTATATTTAAAAATGATTGGGGATGTATTAAAACAGGGGGTGTATACGTTTTGGGGATGTTAATATAGCCCTTTTAGTTAAGAAAAAAAAAACAGTTACCTAAGTTTATAAATAGACCTTACTATTATCCATGACCATATATGCACTAACATATTACTTAACTTCAATTCTCTTCAAACATTTAATTATCTGCAAAAAGAAGTGATTGATCAAAAATGGCGGCTTCACCTTCTCATATTTGTTCTTTAGGGTGGCTTTTAGAAGATCCAATAAGCCATGAACAAGAAAACTTTAATTATTTGAATAGTTTGAAAACAGAAACTTCGAACTCCATTAATGATCTCCATTATTCTCCTTCCTCTACTAAGATCATACAGCCCGAAAACGACGAATCCATGAGTTTTCACAATGAATTTCGTAATGGGGATAACGATAAGATTGTCAAGAAGATGAACCATAACGCAATCGAACGACATCGTCGTCAAAGAATCAACACCTTGTTTTCTACTCTTAAATCCCTGCTTCCTCCACAGGATCATTCTGTAAGTTGTTGTTGTTGCTGCTGCTTTGTTTTATTTTACTTTATTCGTAATACGTCATATTAGTCATTTAGGTTTTGTGAAAATAAAAATTAGCAATATTTTTCAAAACATATTCTTTTAGCCATTTTGACTAAAAAAATGACGGCCGTATTCCTGTTATATTGTTTGGTACTGAGAGATACTTGGTCATTGTTAAAAATATTGAAGCGCTACGTTTCTCAGTTCCGTGACATGTTTCTCGATATCGAGACATAATCATCTTAAGACTTAGGTTGCATTTAGATAGAAAGATTTTGGATTTGAAAGGAAGATTTATGTAAAGGATTTTGGATATAAAATAAATATTGGCAATTAAAGCATTCACTTTCGGTCAATAAATCCGTCGGTAGTTTGCGATTTTTTTGTAATGTAACATGAGGGGATAATTAACCCTTCAAGGAAATTCTATTTATTTAGTTAGTTCTAGTTTAATTAATGATGTGATATTATATTATGTGTTGACAGAGAAAACTGAGCATCCCTGCAACAGTTTCAAGAGCACTGAAATACATTCCAGAGCTGCAAAAAGAAGTGGAACGACTAAGTAAAGAGAAGGAAAGCCTAATGTCATCAAAGATTTCTAGGGTGGAAAAAGAGTACTCATTATCATTTGGTCTCAAGAACAAGAGAATAAAAGTACCAAATCAAACCAATTTATTGTCATCAGCAACAATATCAACAACTCCAATAAGCGATCGAGAAATCGTTATTCAGAGTTCGATGCCAAAAGCTGAAAAGCGTGCACTTTCTGAAGCAGTAATGAGTTTGGAGCAACAAGGGTTTCTTACAGTGAATGGGACTTGTTTCGAATCATTTGAAGGCAGGGTTTTCTATAATTTGCACCTTCAGGTAAATTTTGGTCCTCCAAATATTTAAGTTAAATACCCAAAATATCCTTGTCTTTTAGTCAAATGCTCAAAACACATGTGACCGTTAAAAGTTAGACCGTTAAAAGTTATCAGACTAGAATTACTATTTCAACTAAAAAATAAAATTGTCATCAAAAGTTATAGAACTAAGACTGTCAACCCCTAAAGGGTTACGTGACTAAAATTGCAATCAAGCAACATACTGGAAGAAAATGAGGTGGCTAATGGCTATGTTTCATGCGTCAGGGTTGGTTTGATTAGTCTTGCAAAAAATTATACATATACTTGTTAACAATAAATACCAATACTATATATATATATATATTGACATAACACTATATAATATAAGAGGGTATTGACTTGAAGTTTTCAGCTCGTATAATTAATTCCTTTGAAAGGATTGACTTCATCAATATTTTTCAAATTAAAGAGAGGTCCATCTCTTCTCAAAAAAAAAAAGAAAAATTAAAGGGAGGTCAAAGAAGGGCGACATATGATTTTTTTATTTATAAAATTACACTTAATATTTATATTTACCTTTTGACAAAAATGGATTAATTATATATACACTATATTACTGTAGATTCTAAATTTTATTCTTGATGTGGATTGAACAGGCACAAGGAAGTCAAGTACCAATGGATGTTGAACTGTTGAAGAAGAAAGTGTGGCAATTTTAAGAGAAATAAGAAAAAATTGTACTAACATGCATGCAGATTTTTGGATCCTATTTATGTATTCAAAAATATTGAGATATTTTCTATGTGAAAAATTTAAGAAAAGTATTAGACACAAATAACTTGTAAAATCACCGAATTGACACGCAAAATTTGGGGATTTCAATGCATATGTGGCAATTTTCCCAAATCGGTCATAGTCACGGTTTCGATAAAATTATATAATTTCGGTCAAAATTGGACTCATTGTCGAATTTTGAAAAGATATTGAATCAAAATTTAGAGGTGGCTACTTGAAGAACTAAATCTCCAAGTAGTCCTAGTTACTGATAGAACCAAAAAAATTATTTTCCATAAAACATCCATATTTAAACATATGCGTATGAAAGATCAGCTAACAATTGTATTGAAAAGAAAGGGAAAAAATCGAAAGAAAGAAGATGAGCCCACGCCTGATTAAATTTTGGCATTGTTGAAAATTGAAATCACAAGTAGTCGAAAGAAAGCGTGTTTTTAAGTTATGAAGTTGATGACAATTGTGGCTCGTGGATCTTGGGCCGACATTCCACATGCTACATTAGACCATCAACAAGATTTCGAAAGCACGCACTAAAACAACAACTAACTATGCCATTCGAAAATCTTCTAGAAATAGATACCCTTCGTTTAAATTGCATTTTTAAGTTTTTTTTTTTTTTTTTTTCCGAAATTTAACATTATTTTTCATTTTGCTACCTCGACGGCTTGTGATGGACACATTTTCCTTTCTTTTATATATTTCAGTTAATTTAAAAAAAAGAAAGCGTGTTTTCACGTTCAGGGCTTAGACTAATGAGCGGCGGACCTCGTACATGCCCGCCCTGGATAAATCGTGTGATTAATAATATAAACTATGATTAGCCTTAAGCTTTCGATTCCGCTGGTATGGTATCAAGATAAAGAATCAAGATATTCTTTTCTTGGCCCATGTATAGAACAGAAATGACAACATATTAATTGACTAAAATCTTTATTTAAATTTTTAATGATATTTGATTCCTGGTTTACCACTTAAATATTAATTATTTTGACTTCTAAATTAGTAAGAAAAATAACAATAATGAATATGGTTGTTACAACTATATATTATGTAATTTATGTTTATTAATTGCTTCCAGCTATGACCTATTTAAAAGAATAACTTGAAACGGACAAGTATATTTACTAAAATAGAATTGATGCTGTTACGATTGTAACAGATACCTAAGTATATAATTAAATAGACCTTACTATTATATATACTAAACTTGTTAACAAACATCTGATTTATCTGCAAAAATAAAAAGTGACTGAAAAATGGTGACTTTATCTCCTCATGAGTTTTGTTCTTTAAGGTGGCTCTTGGAAGATCCAATCAGCCATGAACAAGAAAACTTTAACTATTTGAATAGTTTGAAAACAGAAACATCGAATTTCATTAATGATCTCTTTCAGAAAATTAAAGAAAGAATGAGGACTCAAAAGCAAATAAATGAAAATACAGCTGCACATGAAGAACAAAGGCATTGTATGAAAAAGGTGGGTGCAAGTATTGTAGAGAATTATGTTTATAACTAATTAGATGCTCTGAAATTTTTCTGTAAATTTTATTCGTTTTCCTTTAAGATTCAGCCAGGTCACTTTGTTGTAATAGATGATAGGCAATTGGTGATATGTACAGATTTTAATTCCAATTTTCTCAATACAATGGAAGCTTTTTCCTTCTATCTGCTGCATGTTTTTCTACATGGTATCAAGAGCTAAGTTACCATCCTGCTCTTTTTCAATTTTTCTGGGAATCATTCCCATTCATTTATCTCTTTTCTTCCTCTTTCTTGAATCATCCTCATCTATTTGATCATTCTTCTACATCATGTCTACTCCTGAAGAAATCAATGCAGGAAATGAGCAAGGTAATACACCACTCAAAATGTCACAGCCCAGTTTCCTACACCATTTCCTACTGAGATCCAAACATGTCTTTCTTCCTTCCTCCTTCTGATAATTCTCATATCACTGAGATTAAACCTCCCTTGGATGGTACTAACTACACAGCTTGGAGTAGAGCTTTTTCTCTCAGCATCTCAGTCAAAAACAAGCAAGGTTTCCTTGATGGAACCATACCTACACCAGATTTTAGTGATGTTCTTTACATCCCTTGGCTTCGATGTAATAATCTTATTCTCACCTGGCTTATCAACTCAGTTAGCAAAGAAATTACTTCCTCAATCATTTACATGAACTCGCTAAGGAGGTATGGGATACTCTCAAACTTAGGTATTCCCAACCCGATAATGTGAGGATATACCAGCTGCAATATCAGCTAAATTATCTTTCGAGTGCTCTTCCTATTCTCGATTACTTTACCTCTCTCAACACAATTTGGGAAGAACTTAGAAACTATAGGCCTTTTCCACAATGCACCTTGGTCATCGCACTTGTCAAGCTTTAAAATCCATCCGTGAAACTCAAGTTTCGATTATACTTTTAAATTTCTAATGGGGCTCAATGAATCCTATGAAAGCACAAGAGGTCGGATCTTGCTTATGAATCCTACTCCCTCTTTGGATCTGTATGCTATGTTGCTCCAAGAGGAAAGGCAAAGAGAGGCCAGGTTTTCTTTGATGCCTTCTCATGACAACAAGGTGCTTTTTGCCAAGCTCTCTTCAATCCAAAAAGAAATTCAAGGTTGATGTTGTGTGTCAAAGCATTGTGGAAAACCTGGTCATACTATAGATAAGTGTTTGAGGCTTATTGGTTTTCCACCCAACTTCAAATTCACCAAAGGTAAAAATGATAATGGAAAAACTAATAGCATCAATCACTCGACCAATAGTGCTATGGCTCAAGACACTCCATTAGTCACCTCTGAAAAAACACGAGTTGTTTTCATTCACTCAGAACCAGTCCAAAAACGCATGACTCTTCTTAATGGTGATCCTATGGAAGTTTCTCGGCCATTATCTGCAAAGCACCACTACTCCCAATCATTTCTCCAACATGGAAGGTATTTTATCTTCTCAAAACACTCGACACCATCCTTTCTAAATCAAATTCAAGATGGATTATTGACACAGGGGCCTCGATCATATGATATGTTGTCCTCTTTATTTACTTTAAATGTTAGTATCAAATCCTCGGTTTTTCACCAAATGGCTCTCAAGTCAATGTCACACATAAAGGCATTGTCAAATTATCAAAACACCTTATACTCAGAGATGTTTTGTGTGTTCCTCAATCAAATTTAAATCTTTTATCTGTTAATAAGTTAACTCAGAATTCATCTCTCATCATTACTTTCTCAAAGAATTACTATTTTATTCAGGATCCTTCTTTAAGGATGATGATTGGTCATGCTAAAGCCACTCTAGGACTATACTTGCTTCAAGTTTCCAAGAAGGCTCACAACCAATTATCCTTTATTTCTTATGTTTTTATGTTCAATCAAAGGCTCAAGGAGCTAATTAATCAAAGACACAAGAAGCCACTTATGGCATCAAAGACTTGGTCATTTATCTACACAGAGAGGATGCAACCGATAAATCTAGGGTCAAAATTTATTGCTCATGTAATAGATGATTGTAGCATTTGTCATTTGGCTAAGCAAAAAAGAAAATTGTTCCAGTTCATTCAAAATTATCTGCATCTTTCTCTATTATACATTGTGATGTATGGGGGCATTATGTTAAACCATTATTTCTTACTATAGTTGATGATTATAATAGGATAACTTGGACTTATCTAATGAAAAACAAATCAGAAACTCAATCCATTTTACAAAATTTTGTCATTATGATATTCAATCAATTCAACATTAAAATCAAGATAATTAGGAGTCATAATGGTATTGAATTTCATATGCCTTCATTCAATGATTCTCAAGGCATTATCCATCAAAAATCATGTCCTTGCACACCTCAATAGAATGGTGTAATAGAAAGAAAACATCAACATCTTCGTAATATTCTTTGGAGAACTATTATTTCAAGCTTGTTTACCTATCTATTTCTCGGGGAGATGCCATATTAACTACTACTTATTTGATCAATAGGACTCCTACTCCCATTTTACAAAACAAAAACCCTTTGAAGTTCTGTTTAAGCAACCTCCTTACAACCACTTAAGAGTTTTTGGTTGTCTTTGTTATGCCTCTAATAATAAATCACACAAAACTAAATTTGAACCAAGGGCCAAGAAGTGTATTTTTAGGATACCCCAATGGGATCAAAGGTTATAGAGTTTTTGATATTGTGAGAGAACTGTCTTCTCGCCTAAACATGTCCATTTTAATGAATCGGTTTTTCCCTTCGTGTCAATCAACCTCACCCTGAATCCATTCCTCTACCACCCTCTATGCCGATTATTTTCGACATTTTCCTCCTCCTACTCGCATTCAATTCAATCATAATCATCCTCATGTTGCCCCCACTTCTCCCGATACTCCTTCTAGCCCTCAAATGGATTCTTCTTTTTCACCTCTCTCAAATAATGATCTTCCTACTTCCGACCTTCCTTCTCATACTCATCATCCTTCTCCAACACCTCGAACTCCAAGGGCTCAGAGACCTCCTTCTTATCTAAAGGATTATTATTGTAATAGTATCACTTCTTCTACTAATCATCCTCTTCACAAGTACTATACTGTTCTCGTTATACCCTTTTTATAATGCTTATTCACTTCTTTAATTTCTATTTTAACCTACTTCTTATCATGAGGCTATTCAATTCCCTCATTGGCGGGAAGCCATCACTGCTTTGAACTTTAAGTAGGGGTGGCAATTTGAGGCACGACACGATTGATTGACCACGAACACGACATGAAATTATAGGGTTTGGGTTGGGGCTTATCGGGTTCGGGCCGTTATCGGGCCGGCACGATAAGACACGATAAAAATCGGGTGATATCGGTCCGGCACGATAAACACGATAAGGCACGATAATTTTTTAATTATTAGTAAATAATTATTTATATGGGTAATTTAATAATAATTGATTATTTTTACTTGACTATTTTTATTAATAATTTATTAGAATATATGTCTTAAGTATTAAATATAAAGAATATAAAAAAATCATAATGGGCTTAACGGGCCAATTGGGCCTAACGGGCTTACCTAAATAAATTTGATAATTTTCCTTATCGTGCTTATCGTGTCGTCTTTGTGTTTATCGTGTTTTTAACGTGTCGTGTTCGAGTTTAAATTTGGTCCGCGCTTATCGCCGCGTGTTCGTGTTTGGGCTTATCGTGTCGTCTTTGTTATCGTGCGGCACCGATAACGGCCCCGCACGAACGATTTGCCACCCCTAACTTTAAGCCTTGATCAACAATGGTACTTGGAGTATTGTTCCTTTACCTCGCTAATAAGAAAGCCATTGGTCGCAAATATGTCTTTAAGACCAAGCTAAAGGTTGATTGCACAATTGACAAATATAAAGCACATTTAGTTGCCAAAGGTTACACTCAACAAGAAGGTTTTGACTATCAAGAGACTTTCAAGTCTGTTGTAAAAATCAATCTTGTTCGATTTTTTTTTTTGCTTTGGCCTCTATTCATAATTGGCATTTGCGTCAAATGGATGTCCATAATGCTTTTCTTAATGGATATCTTGATGAGGAAATTTACATGTCACTCCTCCCGCCTTTTCCATTAAGGGGAGTCTCGGCCAAGATTGTCTCACAAACATTAGTTTGTAAACTTCACAAGTCACTTTATGGTTTAAAACAAACATCAAGACAACGAATTCAAAATTTACAAAAATATTATTTGATGCAGGTTTTAAATAGTCTATATCATATTATTCTCTAATTATAATGGTTTTGTTGCTCTCCTTGTTTATGTATTGGAAGTAGCAATATTAAAACCATTAATTCAGTTAAAGAATTTCTTCACTCCAGTTTAAGGTAAGGGATCTAGGAGAAGTCAAATTCTTCATTGGCATTGAGATTGCCAGATCAAAGAAAGGAATTCATTTAAATCAAAGAAAGTATACTTTGGACATTCTCAATGACACAAGCATGTTAGGTTGTAAGACCGCAATACTCTTCTAGAACAAAACCATAAAATGTGTCATTCATCATATAATCACATTAAAGACATCACTAGTTATAAAAGTTTAGTTGGGAAACTAATCTATCTATCTATCACTAGGCCGATATCACTTATGCAAGGTGAATATCTTGAGCCAATTCATGGATGTTTCTCGATTCTACTCATCTAGACTATGTCTATAGAGTACTTAGATATTTAAAAGGCTCATTAGGACAAGGATTATCCTATCACTAAAACATAAATGACATTAGGTAACACTAATAAAATATTACATAATGGCCATAAAATGTTACTATAGATAATAGGTAGCACTTTTTATGGCATTTGCACTTGCCCGTGCTACCTATAGTCTAAGGTGTAACTTTTATTAGCTTTTAGTAACACTTTCTCTAAGTGTTACATTAAGTTTTCTATTGGTAACACTTTGAAGCAATATTTCTAAAGTGTTACATATGAATCTTATGTAACACTTTTTATATTTGTAACACTTTAAAAAAATAATTCTAAAGTGTTACATATGAATCTTATGTAACACTTCGTAGAAATACTATTTTTTGCCACCAAGTAGATTCGAACCCACGATTGTTATGTATGGAAGTGACAATTTGCCACTAAGCTAAGTTGATTCTTGTTATAACTTTTGGTTTGTTTTATATATACACATGCAACACGCACACACACACACACACACACATATATATATATATATATATATATATATAAGATGTATATATAATATATTTTATATAATAAATGTTATATTTTATAATATATGCATTAAATTATATTATACATTGTATATATCAAATTTTATATTGTATAGTATATAGTTTGAAAACCATATTATATTATATATTAAAGGACACAATAAATTAAAAATATCAAAAATATATAAAATAAATTTATCGATTGATAAATATTCAATCGGTAAAAATAAATAATATATAAAAATATAAAATTAATTTACCGAAGATAAAAAAGTTCTAATAGTAAAAAAATAAATAATAAAGAAAATAACGAAAAAATAATTTACCAACGGAAAAATTCCTAAGTAATTACCGACAACATCAATTTTTATTGATAATTTTTTTAAAAAAGTAAAAAAAATAAAAAAAAGGTACAAAAAAAAATAACGATGAAATTTGTCTCAGTTAGTAAAATTTAAAAAATAAATAATAATAATAATAAAATATATACATGCGCATTTTCCGTCGGTATATTAAGACGGAATTAATTGCCTTCGTAAAAAACAAAAATTTATGCAAAACTAAAATACTTTGTAAAAAGAAAACAAAAATTCAGTTAAAAAAAAAGAGTACATGATGTCTACAATTTTTAGGTTTGGTGACATCAATTAATTAAATAAATATTTGACATGATTTAATGATAGTTATATAATTTTGTGTTACTAAAATATAGCTTAAAAAGTGTTACAATCAATAAAATATAGTGTTGCCAAGAGTGCTTCTTAAATAAAGTGATACCTATTTGCGTTACAAAAGAAATAACAAAAACAAAGTGATACTTAAAAAGTGTTACTTATATAAAAGTGTTACATATAAGCGTTACATATTGATAAAAGTGTTACCTATTTGCGTTACAAAAGAAATAACAAAAAAAAAGTGATACTTAAAAGTGTTACTTATATAAAAGTGTTACATATAAGTGTTACATATTGATAAATGCTACAAAAGTATTACATAAATATTGTAATGTAAAAAGTATTACAAACATGTGTTACATATGTACCTTATGTAAAAAGTGCTACAAAATTTGTGTTACCTAATGTCATTTATGTTGTAGTGATATATCCATCTCACTTTAATTAATCATCGAGGTTATAGTGACTCGATTGGCCATCTTGCCTCGAAACTAGAAGTCAACAATCGGATAATGCATCTTTCTAGGAAAATCATTGATTAGTTGGAGGACTAAGAAGCAAATCTTGTTTCAAGATCTTCAACTGAAGCCGAGTATAAAGCTCTAGCACAAACATGTTGTGAAATGACATGGATTACATATTTGCTTTCTCGAATTTAAGGTTGAAACTCAATGACTTATCACACTTTATTGTGATAATCATCAAACCATATATCTTACAAAAATCGTCTCTGTCATGAAAGAACTAAACATATAGAAATTGATTTGTCATTTTGTAAGACAAAAGGTGCTAGAAGGCAAGATTAAGACAGATCATATATCTTCAAGATTTCAACTTGCGATTTATTCACTAAAGAATTGAATGCGTAAAGATTCCATTTTCTATTGTCCAAGATGGGCATATTGAGTGCTTGTCTGGGAGCACTTTTGAAATGGACTTTTAGATCCAAAAGTTCATTTCAATAAAATTTCATGTTTGGTGGTTATTTTGGAATGGACTTTTAGATAAGTCACTCCTCCAAAAAGTCCATTCTAGAGAAGTGAGAATGAGGGCTTTTTGAAAAGTCCATTCTAGATAAGTCCATTTTTAAATGGACTTTTCCATAAGTGCTCCCAAACAAGATCGAATATCTATGCTCATCTTGAGAGGAGTCTTACAAAAGGCAAAATTGTTTTTTTCTGGCCCCTCTAAGTGGGCATACTTGGAGATTTAGTCCTTTTTTTTTTCTCGACTTTGATTTTAGTCCTTTAAGTGCACAAAAATCGAATTTTGGTCCTATCACCTATTATAGCAGTCAAAGTGACTGCTTTTATTGAGGTGGCATTTTTGTTTTTGCAAAAACATAAAATTTGAATTAAAATAGATGAAGTGGTTGCTAAGGTGGGAATACACTTGGCAAATGGATAGGAAAAAATAAAAACAAATCCAAATTGACAATATAAAATATTTAAATTATTTTAAATAAAATAAAAATGGTCTACATAATATATTGAAATTATTTTTTAATTTAAAAAATAAATTTTTTAAAACGATTCTTTGATAAAATATAAAATATTGTCGTCGATAAACATACTTCAAATCGTAGTTGACATGTTGAAATTCAGGCTTTTTTTTATTTTTATTCCATTTGCAAATATTATAATTCATATTGTATACAATATTAAATAATGAATAAAACTACATGCACGGTGTTAATAATTTTTGAATTATTTTTTATGTTTGTAAAGAATACAATCCATTTTATTTATAAAATTATTGACTCATTTGAATTGTTTTAATACATAAAATATATAATATATATCATAAAATTATATATAATTTAATATTCGTTTTCTGTTTTTTTTTTTAAACTGTAAGGGTTGTTTTCAAACCCGCCACCACCTTCACCGCCACCACGCCTCCTCTCTTACCCGCCACAAAGACAACAACAAAGACAATATAAATTTTGTTAGGGATAATTTTGTAGTTGCATAAACTTCAACATAAAATTTTTCTGACTGTTAATTTTAAATAGCAATTGGGCATTTCTTCTTTAAGTAAAGAAAAGATTGGTGATGGTTGGGTGATATTGGTGAACAAATAGGAAAAAAAGAAAATGAAAAGAAGAAGAAACGAAGGAAGAGTAGAAGAAGAAGAAGAATAAAGAAAAAGAAAAAAAAAACAGAGGAGGAACAACAATGGCTATTGCGTTGAGTTAGGGGAAGAAGACAACTAATAAATGAAAAAGAAAAATAAATAAATGTCATGTCAACTGCCATTAAGCAAATTTTATTCTAAATTTATCCTTTTTTCCCCCAAATTATATGCCATGTCACTAACCAAGTAAAAATGACTGCTATAGTAGGTGAAAGGACCAAAATTCCGATTTTGTACACTTAAAGAACTAAAATCAAAGTCCAAGAAAAAAGGACTAAATCTCCAAGTATGTCCACTTAGAGGACTAAAAAAACAATTGTGCCTCAGAAAATAAAAGAAAGAATGAGGACTCAAAAGCAAATAAATATAAATACAACTGCACATGAAGAACAAAGGCATTGTATGGAAAAGGATGGTGCAAGTATTGTAGAGAATTATGTTTATAACTAATTAGATGCTCTGAAATTTTCTGTAAATTTTATTCCTTTTCCTTTAAGATTCGGCCACCTCACTTTGTTGTATATAAATAGAGGATATGCAGTTGGTGATATGTACAGATTTTAATTCCAATTTCCTCAATACAATTGAAGCTTTTTCCTTCTATCTGCTGCATGTTTTTCTACAATCTCCATGATTCTCCTTCAGCTACTAAGATCATACAGCCCAAAAATTATTTTCCCAAAAACATCCATATTTTAACATATACGTATGAAAGATTAGCCAACAATTGTATTAAAAAGAAATGGGAAAAAATCGAAAGAAAGAAAATGAGCCCACACCAGAATAAATTTTGGCGTTGTTGAAATTGAAATCACAAGTAGTCAAAAGAAAGCGTGTTTTCACGTTCAGGGCTTAGACTAATGAGCGGCGGACCTCGTACATGTCCGCCCTGGATAAATCGTGTGATTAATAATATAAACTATGATTGGCCTTAAGATTTCGTATTTCCGCTGGTATGGTATCAAGAATCAGGATATTCTTTGTCTGGCCCATATATAAAACAGAAATGACAACATATTAATTGACTAAAATCTTTATTTAAATTTTTTAATGATATTTGATTCCTGGTTTACTACTTAAATATTAATTATTTTGACTTCTAAATTACTGTAAAGAAAAATAACTATAATTAATATGGTTGTTACAACTATATATTATGTTTATTGCTTTCAGCTATGAGCTATTTAAAAGAATATAAAACTGACAAGTATATTTACTAAAATAGAATTGATGTGGTTACGATCATAACATATACCTAAGTATATAGTAATTAAATAGAACTTACTATTGTCTACTAATATACTAAACTTCTTAACAAACTGTTGATTATCTGCCAAAAAAACAAGTGATTGAAAAATTTAATGGTGACTTTATCTCCTGAGATTTGTTCTTTAGGGTGGCTTTTAGAAGATCCAATCAGCCATGAACAAGAAAACTTTAACTATTTGAGTAGTTTGAAAACAGAAACTTCAGAATATTCCATTAATGATCTCCATTGTTCTCCTTCCTCAATTAATATCATACAGCCCAAAAACGACGAATTTGACGATGAATTTGGTAACGGAGATGACAATAAGATGGTGAAGAAGATGAAACATAGCGCAATTGAACGACATCGTCGTCAAAAGATCAACACCTTGTTTTTTACTCTTAGGTCCTTGCTTCCTCCACAGGATCAATCCGTAAGTTCTTATTCTTCTTTTTCTGATTCTATATAAATGAGAATTTAAAAGCAGATGGTGTTTTAAACTTTTGATTCTATATATGGTTTCATTTTTAAATATGTTAAAAAAAAAAAAAAAAATTTACATCTTATTCATCAAACACTTAATAAATTTTCAGGCGTTTCTATTTGCAAAAACTATCAAAAGAAATTCTCAAACACTTCTTTTAAAAGCAAAAGTTTTCTGCAAACACTCCCAATCTATATAGGACGTTCAAAGAATTTTGTTGTTTAATTAATTAATGATGTGATATTTATGTTTTTGACAGAGAAAATTAAGCATTCCAGCCACACTCTCAAGAGTACTGAAATACATTCCTGAGCTAAAGAAAGAAATTGATCGACTACGTAAAAAGAAGGAAAGTCTCATGTCATCATCAAAGATTAATTCTAAGGTACCATTAATTGGTCACAAGAACAAGAGAATAAAAGTACCAATTCAAACTAATTTATTGTCATCAGCAATATCAGCAACCCCAATAAGCGATCGAGAAATCGTTATTCAGAGTTCTATGCCGAAAGCTGAAAAGCGTTTAATTTCTGAAGCTGTAATGACTTTGGAGCAGGAGGGGTTTCTGACAATGAATGCGACTTGTTTTGAATCCTTTGATGGGAGAGTTTTCTATAATTTGCACCTTCAGGTATTTTAATTTGCATTTCCAATTTTATTTTCATATATATGCATTATCTTGGTAAACTAATTAATTGATTAATTAGATCTATCTATATGTGTGTCTTTTCACCATATTAATAAAATAATGGTCAATAGGGGTGATCATAAATTTAAAAACGCTGGGACCGCCCAAACAACACTAAGCCGTATCGTTCATAATAATTTTATGACAAAACCGCCGCGATTTATAATATTAGATAAAAATCGATCGCTTTATTGGTGCGGTTATGGTTTTTAATTTTGAAAAACCGTCAAAATAAAACCGCACCGCACCTATATAATTTTGGATAAAATAAAAAATTGTTCTTTAGTCTTTAGCTAAATAGTTAGACAATAAATATATTAAGAACTAAATTTATGAATGATATAATTAGATTCATACTTTGTATACTAAATTATAAAATATTTTACATTCTTTTAATGTTGTTACAATGCATTATATTTTGCATTAAAATAGAACAATATTACATTTCTTACATATTAAATGTAATCGAAATAAAAATATTGTAATGTGCATTTTATTCACAAAAATACACCTTGTTTAAAAAATAATCATTTTTCAATTAAAATGTTTGTCTTTGGCTTTTTCTTTAAGAGATCATACAAAATTATATTAATTTATCAATTATATAATATTTTTGTTAATTAAAACCGCAAAACCGCCCGCTATCCCTCGCCATTGTTTCAAACCACACCTTCAGTTTTACTTCATAAAACCGCGATTTGAAAATTTTATTTAATTGAACCGCATATAGCAATTTGGTTTGAATTTACTCAAAAAACCGCAAAATTGCACCATGATCACCCCATATTAGTCAAATACTGATATTTAACAGTACATTACCATATATAGAAATATTAATAAAATTTTATATATAATTGAGATCGTAGGTTTATCCTTAATTAGGAAAAAAGTTTATGGTTAGTAGAAATGCGATTTTATTTCCTTAAATTGACGCTAAAAAGCACTATGTTATGGATGGGTAAGTCGATGCTACCCAAGTGGGCAAAGATCGACTAACCCGTTATGGATGGCGGAACATGAGGTAGCTATCCTCCATAAGAGTCATGGGTTGAACTGATTAGTCCTCAATCAATTATATACTATCTAATAATAATAAAATTTGCAATATTTAAGATAGGGTCTTGACTTTGATTTTTCAGCTCATACAAGTAATTCATTTGAACTAATTGACTTGATTAATATTATAAAAATTAGAGGGAGGTCAATAAAGCTTGTAATGACTAATGATATTTGTATACATATTGTATATGTGTGTGTGTGTACGTGAAGTCATTTCTTGTACATTTTTATATATTCAAAATTTTGAGTTTGGTATAAAATAGACAGAGTAGTACTCTTAACCAACTTTCAAAGATTATATTAATTGCAAATTTGAATTTCTTAATTACACTTAATAATTACAGTTAGCTTTTGATGAAAATGGCTATTACACTTTATTAGAATTGAATTGTCTCTAACTTATTTTTGATGTGGATTCAACAGGTGAATGTACATTGATGTCAGGTACTAAAGGATGCTGAAATGTTGAAGGAAAACCTGTGGTCATTTTAAGAGGATGAGAAGTGAAAGAATCTGAGGCCTTAAAATTAATTAAACAGATCAGATTTTTGAAGTGTTGTAAGTTAATGTTGTAACACCGAAACATACAACACAATCACACAAAATGAAATAAAATAATACGATGATTTTTAACGTGCTTAGATTCCTCAATCTTAATGCACGAGGCCACGCCCAGAGAAGAAACAATCCACTATCAGAAAAGCACAGCTTATTACAAATACAACTGGATTTACGAATAACATAATGCTATCTCTTTATAAATTCACCAACACTCGATTCGACTAATCTTTGATTGTTTCTCCCAAAACTCTCAACCTTATTGGAATCCTCCAACTTCAAAGCCTTGAACGATTTGAGTCGATCCACACCGTAGATCTTCACCTTCTTCTCCCAAAGAATAATAAAAGTGAACAAAAAATTTCTTGAAGAAGAACTTGTAAGCATAAAGTGTTTTTTCTCGATCGCTTCTTCAAGTGGCTGACTTCTCTTTTTATAGCTTTCAAGAAGAAATCATATCCTTGATTTCTGGGGGACGTTTTCAAGCTAAGGAAGGAAATCAGAAAAATAAAATTATTTCCTTGTAGGTAAGAATCATGTACAAGGAAAGTGATTAGAGAAGGATAATTGACATTTATAAAAATGGCTGAATCAATTAAGATAAATCTATCCATTAATATCAGCAACATTCACATAATAGAGAACATGCCAAAAATTAAAGCACAAAGTCTGGCATAAACTCCGTTCATATTCTGTGCTACCAGTGTTGCATCACCAGAGTTACAACACCAAAACTAGCCCTGTGCACAAAGACCAAACTTGCCACAACATTAACTATTTCCCACTTTGGCACTTTTGGTCAAAACATACTTCACAGGATAATATCATAACAGATACAACTAGTGATGCAACACTTAGAATCAAATTACGCAAGTTAGCATATTCAAAATAGCATGCATACTTAGTTCAAAAAATCATCCAAAAATTTTGTCCAAATAGAACTAGTTTATCATTCGTACTAAAACACAAGATAAACAACAAAGATGCAAAGTGCTCTTAATCAAAATCACTTTCTTCCTTTGACTCCCCCTCATAGTAAGCATTTGTGACGCCCACCCCTACTACTACATTACTAAGCAATATAAAAAGTGAAATTTGACAACGTAAACCCATATACTGTACATATTTTTCTATTTCTGTGACATTTTAACGACGAACAAGCAAGATCACATTACTTATAAGAAAATGGCAACCCATATCCATAAGAAAAAAGTAACCAACCCTGTTATTAAACACAAAAGACATCCACGTGATCAAATGCTAAACCCACGTCACCTAGCTACTTACATGCACATAGTCACATCGAGTTTTCAAAAGATGGTACAACTCTAAACCAAAATATAATACAAGACCACAAAGGAAAGGTGACCCATCAACATAGCCTCAACAGTCGTCATCCATGTACACTATCCTCAATAACTTGTATGAGCTCCAAAGTAGATCTACCCAGTAAGCCCATGAAATCCAAAGATCAACGGGTCACCTACAATGCATGAACTACATGAGCTAAAGCTCAATAAGTAAAAACCATGCATGTCAATGAAATGATATGAAATATATAGGTAATTGTATCCAAGATACACTTTCAAGAATGCATGCCGATGAAATAAAGTATTTCAACCAAATTCCTTTTCTTTTATCGGGCCCTCGCCCCCTACTACGCAGGAAAGAGCTCAATATCAATTTTCGGATGGCCAATAATCGATTGACACAGCATTTAGGCCCATCCTCTTGTGACCGCCGATGTCCGCCTCATGCCCGCACCGCGATCCACAAGAAGTCATCCCACTCGCCGCACCAACCATAAGGGTATTATCAAGTGCACCATCCTCCCGTGACCACCGGCGTCCGCCTCATGCCGCCCCGCGATCCTCCGGAAACTCATCCCACTTGCTTGCGGACCGAAACATCATATACATAAGCCACACATGCCTCGGTGCACTAGTAGCGTTTTAACCAAAATATTTTCTTTTCAAGAAAATCATGTTGTGCATGCCTCATTTCAACAATACTCACATGTTGTGCATGCACGTGCGAATGCCAATGAATGACATGCTCAATGAAATAATAATCATCACACTCCAATATCCTCCAAGCAACATACGCACATCAAGGTTTCCATAATGCATCCATCAAGATACAAGAATCGCATTATATCAATAAGGCAAAATACTATGTTCATGCATTGTAGTTGCAAATGGATTTTCACTTACCTTGTATGAAGATTACCTCACCTCTGATTTGTTACAAGATCACCCAATACTAGGTGTACAACAATCTATAAAGGCATAAATTACCAATATTCCAAAATCAAAAAGTTTGCTATACCGAATTTCATAAAAGGCTTTAAATCTAAGATTTAACTAGTTATTAGTTAGACCTTAAAACTTACAATTTAAAATTTATTCAAAACTCTAAAACAAATCACTAAAAATAGAACACATTTTAATATAAGTTAATCGATGTATTACGCCATTTCATTAGTAATATTAAACATCTTTCCTCTCTATATTTTTGTTTTATAACTAAAATTCACATAGTTTCTAATTCAGTTGAAGACACACCTTATTCAAATTTCTAGTTTTTTTTTTTTTTTTAAATTCAAGTATACCTCTTTTTTATATTTTAGTTTATTCCCTACTATGCAATTAAGAGGAATTAAGGATCCATTAACCAAAATGAGAAATTGAAGCCTTCTTACTTTCTGCAAGTTTTCTATATCAATTTAACTATTTAATTCATTAAATGGAATTCAGAGTTTGTAGTAAGCTTCCAAACAATGATCAGAAGTCATAAATTTTATCCTATGAGCACAACACAATCAACAACCCTACTCTAAATCAGAACACCTAAAGAGAAAATTAATTGTAGCATAAAATAAAAATTATCTCCAATAATGAAACAAAGGGAGACTTACCATAAAACTGAAATTACTGGAATTAGCCTACGAGCCGTCGTGCCCTCTAATTAATTGTATACTGATATATATATAATATATATATTCATATATATACTAGCTTTCTAGATAAGTGCAACAAAGGCGGTGGTAAATAGATAAAGCCACCCTTTTAATTGCTTTAGTTTGCTTAGGTATAGGGTATTCATTTATTTATATAAATAATGTAAGCAAACCATTTTATATATATAAAAAGTTTTCAAATGTCATACATACTAGTCATACTAATACTTGTATGTGTGTGTGCGTGTGTATCATTTTGTTTGTTTCTCTCTTTCGTTTTTTTTTTTATTTTTTTATATATTAATAGATTTAGTAGTCTTATTTTCTTTGTGTGTATATATACATATATATTTAAATATTAATAATTTTTTTTAATCTATCAACATATTGTATCCATCCTGATCAACACAGTAAAGCCACATTTCGCCTGTAAATTTATCACGTGTGATTAACTATTTTCTAATAATTCAAAATCTATATTTTCTTATTTGTGTGTACGATAATATTAGAAACCTTGCTACCTAATACTATCTCGAGTTTCAAAATAATAAAATTAACTATGCCATTTAAAATGAAAATATGGAAATGAGATATCCAAACAAGTGCCACATAAACAACTCGTAGTTCATGAATTATATTGGCCTAGTGAGTAGTGAGAGGCTCGGGTATTACATCCTCCCCTCCTTATAAAAATTTCGTCCTCGAAATTTTACTTACCCGAATAGATCGGGGTACTTAGCTCTCATTTTGTCTTCTCTTTCCCAAGTGGCTTCCTCTTGATTGATTCTTCCAAAGTACTTCCTCTTGATTGATTCTTCCAAAGTACTTTATCTATCGGCTCTTTTGTCAAAATGTGAGATGGGTTTGCAACATATTTCCTCAACATAGAAACATGGAATACATCATGAATTTGAGACATTGACGCAGTAAGTCAAGTTTGTAAGCCACATCACCAATTCTCTTAGTAATATGAAACGGTCCTATGTATCTAGGTCTAAGTTTTCCTTTCTTTCCAAATCGCATTACCCCTTTCATCGGTGCCACCTTAAGAAACACTCGATCTCCTACAGAAAATTCTAACATTCTTCTTCTTTGATCTCGAGTAGCTTTTCCATCGACTACGAGCGGTTTCCATTATTCGTCAAATTTGCGTCACAACCTCCGCCATTTATCAAATCATATCCGAGCCTAGAAGTTTCCTTTCACCAATTTCGTCCCGATTAGGGGGCGATCTACACTTTCTACCGCAGGTGCTTCATAGGAGCCATCCGATTGTGGCTTGATAGTTTGTTGTTATAGGAGAATTCTATCAAAGGTAGATGCTTACTCCAATGTCCTTGAAAATCTAGAACACAAGCTCTAAGCATATATTCTAGAGTTTGTATCGTTCGCTCCGATTGTCCATCGGTTTGAGGGTGATAAGCGATCTTAAATGATAATCGTGTCCCTAGTACTTTCTCGTAGACTCCTCCAAATTAGATAAGAATCTAGAGTCTCTATCGAAACAATAGATAGTGGCACACCATGAAGTCTAACCACTTCATGTATATAAAGTTGTGCGTATCGGTCCATGGAATAGGTTGAGCAAATAGGAATAAAATGAGCGGATTTGGTTAATCTATCAATGATCACCCAAATAGCATCGTGTCCCTTGACTGTTTTGGGCAAACCTGTCACAAAATCCATGGTGATCCTTTCCCATTTTCATTCTGGAATAGGCAGAGGTTGCAACATTCCGGTGGCCTTTTATGTTCCGCATTTATTTGTTTGGGTTAAACATTGTTCCACGATTGGGCGATATCCCCTTTCATTCTTGGCCACCAAGATCGCATCTTCAAATCTCTGTACATTTTAGTAGCTCCTGGATGTACGAATATAGCGTTGAATGCGTTTCTTCTAGAACATCTTCTCGAAGATTTTCCTGTTGAGCACGTATAACCGTTCTTTAAATTGAAGTACTCCATCCTCGGATATTTTGAAGTCAAGACGCTCTAAGGCAATATTATTCTTCACTTTGGCATACTAATCATCACCTTGTTGTTCTGTTGAATTCGATCAAGTAGCGTCGGTTGGAGTGTTAACGCTACTAACTTAACTTCAATGAACCCTAATGATACAACCTCTACGTTCATTTTCTCAAGGCCTATTAACTCTGGTTTTGGAATGTCAATCGAAATTGCATTGCTTTGTGTTGATTTCCCCTTTAACGCATCCACTACAACATTGGCTTTACCAGGGTTATAATTGATCACACAATCATAGTCCTTCACTAGCTCCAACCATCGACGTTGTCGCATATTTAGTTCTCTTTGCGTGAAGAAGTACTTTAAACTCTTGTGATCGTGTGGATCTCACATCATTCCCGCAGTGTAATGCCTCCATATTTTAAGTGCAAATACCCCGTAGCAAGCTCCAAATCATGCGTTGGGTAGTTCTTTTCATAGTCCTTCAATGTCTAGACACATACGCAATCACCTTACCATTTTGCATCAATACGCATACTAGACCATTCTTTTGACGTCACTATAAACGACAAAACCTCCGAAGACGATGGAATTGATAGAATAGGTCAAGTCAATCCCTTTTACCGAGTTCTTGAAAGCTTCGTTCTAGAGTAAATCAAGATGTCATTGATAAACACAATAACAAATTCATCTAGAAAGTCTCTAAATACCCGATTCATCAAGTCCATGAAAGCAGCCGAGGCATTCGTTAACTCAAATGGCATCACCAAAAATTCATAGTGTCCATACCTCGTCTTTGAAGGTTGTCTTGGGTATATCATCTTCTTTTATTTTTAGTTGATGGTACCGGTCGCAAGTCGATCTTAGAAAATATGCGCACTTTGAAGTTGATCGAACAAATTATCGATTCGAGGTAATGTATATTTATTCTTAATTGTAACTTTGTTTAATTCGCGGTAGTCGATACATAATCTAATTGTACCATCCTTCTTTTCGCACGAATAGGACCGGTGCACCCCATGGCGAGAAGCTAGGTCTAATGAAGCCTTTATCTAGCAACTCTCGCAATTGTGTCTTTAGTTCTTTCGGTTCCAATGGAACCATACGATATGGGGCTTTAGAGATTGGAGACGTTCTAGAATTAGGTTAATAACAAACTCGATCTTGCGATCGGTGGTAATCCGGGAAGATCATCCGGAAATACATCGGGATATTCTCTCACTATTGGAAATCCATCAAGGGTTGGTTGGTGTTGTTCATCGATGCTCATGAAACTTACTAGGTATCCTTCACACTAGCGTCTAGTAAACGTTGTGCCTTTAGTGTTGATATCATTGGAAATCTAAAACGAGTCGTGATTCCAATGAAAGTAAATTAATCTTCTCCCGGGGTCGAAGGTTCTTGTCTTTTTCCGACAATCGATTGTAGCACCATGCTTCGACAACCAATCTATGCACAAAATGATATCGTAGTCATTCATGGTTAACACAATTAGATCGACATAAAGCTCTCTATTCTCGATTGGAATAGCACAAGCTTTCAAAATATGATTTGTTTGTTTTGAATCTCCCGAGGAATTGTTACATTGTAACCCACTTTCGCTACATCGGTGTCCTACCCGTCTTCTCACATACTCGGTGGATGCATATGAATGTGACGTTCCCGAATCAAATAGTACGAATGTTGGGGTGTCAAAGATAAGAAGTTTACCTATAACTACTAACGGGTTCGCCTTTGTGTCTGCTCTGATGATAGTAAACGCTTTGGTTGATACATGTTTTTGTCCTATATGATTTGGACTATTTAGGCACACGTTAGCAAAAATGTCCTGATATCCCACACGTAAAACATCTCCTGGTATTTACCAAGCATCTTCTAGTATGTTGAGTGTTGCACCTAGGGCGAAAAAGGTAGTGGTATAAGTGCCTTACCCCGACTCACTGTAAGTCGATTTATGACATTATCTCGATGACTAGTTTGTATAGGTGTCTCCTCCTTAGTTTCTATCCCCACTACTACTCGCCTCTAGTTCTCGCCATGATCGAAACACTATCTTAGGATAACCTAATAACACATGGCCAATATAATTTCATGAAACATAAAATGCATTAGACAATAAATTAAAACTTATGGCATTGCGCTAGCTCCACAAGTTTTGAGTTCATGTACATGGATAGTCTACAGTAACCTGCGGCCGAGCTCGATACCACTCGTGACGCCCACCCCTACTACTACATTACTAAGCAATATAAACAAGTGAAATTTGACAACATAAACCCGTATACTGTACATATTTTTCTATTTCTGTGACATTTTAACGACGAACAAGCAAGATCACCTTACTTATAAGAAAATGGCAACCCATATCCATAAGAAAAAAGTAACCAACCCCGTTATTAAACACAAAAGACATCCACGTGATCAAATGCAAAACCCACGTCACCTAGCTACTTACATGCACATAGTCACATCAAAGTTTTCAAAATAGGGTACAACCCTAAACCAAAATATAATACAAGACCACAAAAGGAAAGATGACCCATCAACATAGCCCAACAAAGTCGTCATCCATGTACACTATCCTCAATAACTTGTATGAGCTCCAGTCTACCCAAGAAGCCCATGAAATCCCAAAGTATCAACAGGTCACCTACAATGCATGAACTACATGAGCTAAAGCTCAATAAGTAAAAATCATGCATGTCAATGAAATGATATGAAATACATAGGTAATTGTATCCAAGATACACTTTCAAGAATGCATGCCGATGAAATAAAGTATTTCAACCAAATTACTTTTTCTTTTATCGGGCCCTTGGCCCCCTACTACGCACCGGAAAGAGCTCAATATCAATTTTCAGATGGCCAATAACTGATTGACACAGACGAGGGCCCATCCTCTTGTGACCGGATGTCCGCCTCATGCCTCGCACTCCGCGATCCACAAGAAGTCATCCCACTCATTTTGCACCAACCATAAGGGTACTATCAAGTGGACCATCCTCCCGTGACCACCGGGCGCCCTCCTCCTCATGCCTGCCGCGATCCTTCGGAAAGTCATCCCACTTGCGGTACCGAAACATCATATACATAAGCCACACAGCCTCGGTGCACTAGTAGCCACTACTACAAAATAGGTCTTTTACATCGGTTCGAGATACATTTCACATCGGTTTTTCAACCGATGTAGAATATGGCGATGTGGATAATCGACATCTTTACATCGGTTATCGAACCGATGTAGAAATCCATTTCTACATCGGTGCTTTATACAACCGATGTAAAATGTCAACTTATGATAACGTTGACTTACGAACAAACGATGTAAAGTAACCATTCCACAACGGTTATTTTAGGGAACCGATGTAGAATATGTTTATTCTACATCGTTTTCCTTAACGACCGATGTAGAATATCCATATTCTACATCGGTTGTCAAAAATAACGACCGATGTAGAATATGTGTATTCTACATCGGTTATTCTTCGTGAATCGATGTCAATAATTGACAAATATTACATCGGTGCTTTTATCAACCGATGTAATTTTTTTTTCATTTACAATATTTTGACGGCCCTACACAACCAAAACTGTATGTACAATAAAGTAGTCCATCTCGGTAGCAAGAACAACAATATCAAAACAATTTGACGTCCATCTCGGTAAAGAACAACAATATCAAAACAATTTGACCAAAAATTTACCAACAATACAACTACAATTCATGCCAAAATACCAATGTACCAAAAATACAAAAACAATTCAAATTTACCAACCGTATAAGCAATATTTCAAAGTAAAATACCAATGTACCAACAATACATCAACATTTCAAATCAAAGTCGATCATTTAACATATCTAGATCATCATGTATAATACACTTGGTTGCTTAAAATACCATATATCCGACCATGACACAAAAAAGATCTCTCACGTGCCATATCAAATTATATCCCAATGGTAAATTGTGACAACAATCTGCAAATATAATAAGACGAACGAATTAGCTTCTTGGGAAAGTAACAAAAGCTTCATAAAATTTCAACCAAACTACATCAACATTATAATGTCACTTTTGCAGATTTGATTTGAGAGATTGAACTCACTTGTGCAGAGATTTAATCTCCAATTCAGACCCAATCTCTCTAATCTTCTTTCTTGCCAACTCTCTTCAACCTAATATTCTCATTCAACAAAAACATAGAAAATAAGCCCAGGTCCTCATTTCCAGAATAGAATGTACATATGCGTATACAAGTGTGAGTATGTGTAGAAAACGACTATTGGTGAATGTATGATAACAAGAATAGCCTAAATACCTGATAGTCTATTTTTAATTTCCAAAAAGTATCTTGCCCAATTCATCCAGAACCTCTTTAATTGTCTTTACGGGCGGTGGTTCGGGATCATTGAAAACACGCGACATATAATTATGTAGTTAACACAATAATAATAACAAACAATATATAATTAATCTAACTTGTTAATGTAAGAAAACTATATTACCTCTTTCCATGAATCCGTAATACCCGCTCGGACTATTGTGTACATCCAGTGCATGATATAATACCCGCACTCATAGTCCCGTTTTGTCTATTACACTAATAAATCAATAATATGAAATTTAATTATATATGCCATAATTGTTGTAGAAGGTAATAAAATGTGGTTTTGGATATTCAAAAGTTGTGATTTACTTACTTTTGGGAAAATCCATTGTAGGTTCTTGGATTTACTCCTAAACTTACCACCCAACATATTAATCGAGGCCATAAAGATCGATTGAAAGAAACATGAATCATGTTGTTTGATCAAAACATAGGATACAAAGCATATAATTAAAGTACTACAAATTAAAGCTTACGCGTCGCACTATAGCTTTGATGTCGGTGTCGGGCTTTTTGTTCAATGAGCACTGACCATACAACAACATTTTCCTTTGGAGAAAGTAACAAGAGTTGCGGTGATGATCGCATAGCATTGAGAATAAATTTAGTGTGTATTTATTTAATAAGACATAAATTTAAGTTGTACTTACTAGTTGATGTAAGCTCCCATGTAAATCCCTTTCTTTGTATTCGCATATGCCTCATAATATACGTAATAGAATCTGGTTGCTTATTTCCGAATTTTGTATGGTGGGCTCAAGAAATCCATACACCTCATATTTCCCGGACTCCACACTTAGTTTATTTAGAAACCTAACATGTTCAAAAAAATTGTTAACTATAAATCAATGCATATAATAACATAATTATTCCTAAAATAAAAAATGTGCTTACGAGATCCACAATTGTAGAACTGATATGCTAATATACACATTGCCTTGAATGATTTCCAGAACTTCTTGGTGTTCTATGTACAATGGAACATCACTCTCCACGCCAAACACATTCACATCCCATGACACTTTCAAAGGATTTTTGTAAAGGTCGGCTATGACTTTAAGCAATTCCAAAATAGGATCTACGAGTTCTGACCTATCAGCAGGTGAAACCCGTTTCTTGGGTGGCTCGATATCCTAAACATAACTTAATATTAATGAAGAAGGATATTTTATTAAATTAAATTGTTAACAAAAGAAATACATAATGAAATACCTTTTTCGAAACAACTTTGAGAAGATGTCTCGGCCATGCAATAAAACCACCTAGGGCCTCCCCTACTAAGTTGACCTCTGTAGTGGGTACGGGGACTGGCGCATAAGCATCTTTAACATTTTCAACCACCACCCTCACCAAATCATCGGACAAATGCAACCCATGTATGGTTGTACCCCCCTCATGAACTCTTCCAAGGGCCACTAGTCGGGGAGGGTTCTCATCGATGTATAACTCAAACTGATCAAAGCTATCAATATGAGTCTCTTTCCCCAAAGGATCTGAAGCAACAACACAACTCCCTTTTGTGCTGACACGTGCAGCAAGATTATTATTTAGATCAACTGGAGGCCTTTGGGAATGAGCACCCAAAGATTCAAGTGTAGGGCCGAACTCCTTTATCAAAGTCTGTGTGACCTCTAACGTAATTTGGTGTCTTAGGTGTGCCAACTCTGTTGGGCTAATTGATGATGATGAGGTGGGTTTACGTGAAGATGCTCCATAGTAATCCCGAATTCCTACACCAAATCCAATGCATTTAACACACGACCGGATGCTCGGTTTCCCAAATAGCGAGTCGGTATATCCCGACGCCCATGGGGAATGAAGGTACCCTCGTGGCTTCCTCCTCGCCGTGGTCCTATTACCATAAAAAAGACTTGTAAAACAATTTGTAATGTAGTTATAATAAGCATATATGCATTCCTATTATAATAGATAGGGATAATTACAAAAAGTACCCATGAGGTTTGACCTATTACAAAAAAACCCAGCTAACTTTAAAACTTACAAAAAGTACCCCTGAGGTTTGAAATATATTTCAAAATCCCCCTTCACATTTGTAAAATCATTACAGATTACACCTTAATTTTAACACTAAATCAAACCTTATGGGTACTTTTTGTAAGTTTTAAAGTTTGCTGGTTTTTTTATAATTAGGTCAAATCTCAGGGGTATTTTTTGTAATTATCCCTAATAGATATTGTTATATTTAATTATTTATTTAAAAACTTACAATCTTTTGAGCAATCTCGTATCTTTCGCCTCGGATGTCATTTCACCGACTTTTTTGTGCGACCCAACTTCCACATATAATGACGTGCGGGGAGGAGACGGTGGATCAATAATTATATCGGCACCGATTGTGATGCTTCATCTTGACGTTTCTTTAGCTTGTCCGCCATGATATTCTCCTCCAACAATGCATAACCACCACGAGACATAGAATGTGGGGTTTTGTTCATTGCCTGGGTTTCTTGTGCCTTTTTTCTTTTTACCGTGATGTATACACATAATTAATTTGATAAACTTTATGACAATAACTTTTACGAGATAAATGTAACACTTTGTCTAAAATTGTAAATCGAACTTACTGACCCATGAAGGGTCTAATCGGCTCCGTTTGAATTGGTCCCACTCATCCGGCGAGATATGATATTTCTCGAAAGGAGTTCGGTCTTTGGAAGATACCATAACACCTTCACGGGGAACTTTGTTTTGTACTCTCATCACTACTAAAATCACTTTGCTTAACTTTGTACCGTGATGCCCCCACTTGGGGCACTTACGCAATGATTCATATTCTTTTCTGTACAATATGCAATCATTAGGGCATGCATGTATTTTCTTATACACCATACCCATCGGACACAATATCTTCTTTGCCTCATAGTTACGGTTCGGCAATGTGTTATCTTTTGGAAGCATCTCCTTCAACAACTCAAGCAATTCAGTGAAGCTTTTATCACTCCACCCATTCCTTGCCTTCACGTTAACCAATTTTAACACTGCTGACAACCGAGTGAAATTTTTACACCCTGGATACAAAGGTGTCTCTAAATCACTTTTCAAAGCATCATACACATGTGCTCCCTGAAAAGACTCTTGTCCAACGTCACGAATCATATCCTCTAACCGATCATCCATATATCATCATCAATGCCTCGCTCGCCGTTGGAATGTTCGCAACTCACCATGCCATAGCCATATTGTATAATTCTTATTTATTCCATCACAAATAAGATGTTCCGTATTTTGTCAACTTCATGTCGTCTCCCATTCAAACAGTTGATACAAGGACAATAGTATTTTCCATCGGGTGTCGTTCGATTTAGTCGAGCAAATTTTAAACCTTTCAACTCCTCTCTCATACTCATCGCTTATGCGACTTGCATTCATCCAACTTCGATTCATTTTTGTCCTCTTATAAATCGTGTCAATAAGCGCGAGAATAGCTATTAACAACAAGAAGAAGAATTTGAATGTTTATTTAAATATATTGGAAAACAAGATTAAGTGCGAGTGAATGGATATTATAATGAGGATGATTATATATAGATAGGTGGTAGTGTCAAATTAATTATTTCTCTAGGCACTCTCACACTCATCTCATCTAATTTTCAAAATTTTCCATTTTTTGTCTTTATTTTCTGTCAAGCAATTCTATAACTTCTCCAATTGTAGTCTTTATTTTATTTTATGCGCATTGATTTTGTTGTTCCGTAATATGAAGTGTAATCGGTTATCAATAAAATGTTAAAGGTTTAACAAAAGAGATATATTACTCCTTACGTATCTTGTGATGAATCGCAAATCACTCAATCTTGTGCTACTTGTAAATAAGAGATGATATGTTCTCTCTAGTATGTAGTATTTACATGCATAACATGTTAATTTTGTCCATATTATATCGGATTTGATCTTTTTTTTTTTTTTGTGAAATTCCTTATTCTTTTTTTTTCGATAACAAGAATGACCAAATTAGTAGTATATGTAAGAGTTAGGATGTTATAGGATAAATTTAAACAAGATGAGGATGTCAAAAATTAATAATGTGTGATGAATTTGCCTTGATTATGAAATTTGAGGGTCAATTTGACAATTATGACAAGTCTGCATGCCAAAGCGAGATATATAAAATAGAAGTCCAAAGAATTCCTTAATCGCACTCTCATTAATTTACCGCGTAGTTTATATTATATTATTCTTATATTAATTTATTCCTAAATCTCCCCCTATGTTATTGCCTCAATTTAATCAAACTCCCAAGAAAAACTAAAGAGTGATCTGTAAATACTCTGTCCGTCTTTGATCACCACCAATTTGTTTCAGCCATTTACTTAGATTTGGTTAAACTTTCTTGACAAATGCCAAGTGATTTAAATGCCAGGAAGAACAGCAAATAATGCAAATTCCTTAGCATTGTGAAAGCAAGCATGTTATCATCTAGCTGTTACAGTAAATAAAACTCTACAAAGAGTTGAAATGTAGGCCAATATTCACTAAATCAAGTCAATGAAAATCGTTTCTTCCTTGGTGAATTCCAGATCGATTTCCTATCTACTTGTAACCATAGCTTTAGTAATGAAATGAGCAAGAATTCCAATCGGACAAAACAACAGGCAAAGAGACACTCAAATAAGCTTCAAAATGAAAAAAAAAAAAAAAAAAAAAAACAGGGGTAGTTTTTATAATTATCCATTTTTTAACAAGAATTATGATCATATGGGTAACAGGAGCCTAAATTGTCAACCAAAATACAGGTGTTTTTAATCCAAACTTCAACTGTGCGAACTATCTAAACTTACTAAAGCATCTTTAATTAGATCTTAGAAAAAATAGATCGAAACAGAAAAGACGAACTCTGCCATGCGCTACTAGTTTACAATGGCTGAAAATATCTTGTTTCCAAATTTTTGTGTGTTTATTTGACTCCCAATATGCAAAAGTTTATTATATTCCAGAAAGTTTGTGTGAATTAAGTCCTCAAAATGAACTCAAAACAAATGTTCTTAGTTCGGGAATTGAAAATAGTTTTATTACTTCAAACATTCGCTTTATTCCGAACAACTACTTCACTAAGCACTACATTTCTGCACTAATTAAGAGATGAATACACCAACTCATTTCTTTAATTCACTCGACATAAAGATAGTCCTAAACAAAATTTAGATCGAAATAAACAACTCTAATAATCGATGTCTGTAAATGTAATACCGAATCAATACTTCCTCTATGACAAGTCTACAACAAAATTCAAGTTTTTCTATCAAACTTGTACTGAAACAGCCCTAACACCCATAAGTCATTGTTGTGGGAAAACCTCCAAAGTGAAAATCGGGGAGATAGATCATGTACCTTCTTATCAATGTCTAAAATGGGGTATGAGCTTCGCAACAACCCAATGTGAATTTTTCGCGAGTCCGATCAAGTCAACCTATCTTTGGGATTGTGTTGAAAAGGTTCACTCCGCTAATTTTGTGGTGGGAAACACTTTCGGAATCTTCTCTCGCCATGTTTTGCTCGCCGACACCGTGGAAGACCGTCGTCTTTCAAGTTGAGCCCTAATATCTCCGTCTGCCGTGGTTGTGCCGATGATGCGGAGAATCGAGGAGCTTCGAGATCGGCGGGAAGATTGTTGGTTGTGATTCTCGGCGATAATAAACCCTAGCTAATTTTGGGTCGATTCTAAAAGTGAAAGGGTTTTCAAAAAAAAAAACAATAAACATATCTACATGGGTTATTTTGAGGTGTAAATTTTTATATCGGTTCTTTTAATGGACAGATCTAAATTTTGCATTGGCCTACGGCGGTTAGGAGGGGAACCCCTGTAAAAATTAAGTTTTTATAATTTTACAGCGGTTCCTTCATAAAACATTTGTAAAGTTCTTACTTATTTACAAGTATGCCACCGTGTAATTTTTTTACATCTATTCTTTCATAAACCCATGTAAAGTCTTTGTTGTAAAAGCCCCTGTTTTGTAGTAGTGAGCGGCCAACCAAAATATTTTCTTTTCAAGAAAATCATGTTGTGCATGCCTCATTTCAACAATACTCACATGTTGTGCATGCACGCGAATGCCAATGAATGACATGCTCAATGAAACAATAATCATCACACTCCAATATCCTCCAAGCAACATACGCACATCAAGGTTTCCATAATGCATCCATCAAGATACAAGAATCGCATTATATCAATAAGACAGAAATACTATGTTCATGCATTGTAGTTGCAAATGGATTTTCACTTACCTTGTATGAAGATTACCTCACCTACTGATTTGTTACAAGATCACCCAATACTAGGTGTACAACAATCAGAAGGCATAAATTACCAATATTCCAAAATCAAAAAGTTTGCTATACCGAATTTCATAAAAGGCTTTAAATCTAAGATTTAACTAGTTATTAGTTAGACCTTAAAACTTACAATTTAAAATTTATTCAAAACTCTAAAACACATCACTAAAAATAGAACATATTTTAATATCAGTTAATCGATGTATTACGCCATTTCATTAGTAATATTAAACATCTTTCCTCTCTATATTTTTGTTTTATAACTAAAATTCACATAGTTTCTAATTCAGTTGAAGACACACCTTATTCAAATTTCTAGTTTTTTTTTTTTTTAAATTCAAGTATACCTCTTTTTTATATTTTAGTTTATTCCTACTATGCAATTAAGAGGAATTAAGGATCCATTAACCAAAATGAGAAATTGAAGCCTTCTTACTTTCTGCAAGTTTTCTATATCAATTTAACTATTTAATTCATTAAATGGAATTCAGAGTTTGTAGTAAGCTTCCAAACAATGATCAGAAGTCATAAATTTTATCCTATGAGCACAACACAAGCAACAACCCTACTCTAAATCAGAACACCTAAAGAGAAAATTAATTATAGCATAAAATAAAAATTATCTCCAATAATGAAACAAAGGGAGACTTACCATAAAACTGAAATTACTGGAATTAGCCTACTAGCCGTCGTGCTCTCTAATTAATTGTATACTGATATATATATATATATATATATAATATATATATATTCATATATATACTAGCTTTCTAGATAAGTGCAACAAAGGCGGTGGTAAGTAGATAAAGCCACCCTTTTAATTGCTTTAGTTTGCTTAGGTATAGGGTATTCATTTATTTATATAAATAATGTAAGCAAACCATTTTATATATATAAAAAGTTTTCAAATGTCATACATACTAGTCATACTAATACTTGTATGTGTGTGTGCGTGTGTATCATTTTGTTTGTTTCTCTCTTTCTTTTTTTTTTATATATATTAATAGATTTAGTAGTCTTATTTTACTGTGTGTATATATACATATATATTTAAATATTAATAATTTTTTTTAATCTATCAACATATTGTATCCATCCCGATCAACACAAGTAAAGCCACATTTCGCCGTAAATTTATCACGTGTGATTAACTATTATCTAATAATTCAAAATCTATATTTTCTTATTTGTGTGTACGATAATATTAGAAACCTGATACCTAATACTATCTCAGAGTTTCAAAATAATAAAATTAACTATGCCATTTAAAATGAAAATATGGAAATGAGATATCCAAACAAGTGCCACATAAACAACTCGTAGTTCATGAACTATATGGCCTAGTGAGTAGTGAGAGGCTCGGGTATTACAAAGATCAATATCATCCTCATCTTCATATTCAAACTCCTCTTTGAAGCATCATCTTCATCTTCTTCCTCAAGACTAGTCTCTCCCTCGTTGTGTGCATCTTCATCAGCAATGGTTGCATCTGCCAAGTCATCAAGACCAACATCTAGACGGCTAGACCGGCATCAACATCTACTCTCCCTTTTTGAGCAACAGGTGCCAAAGGAACATCAGGGGCACGACCAACAGGTGCTAAAGAAACATCAGTGGCACGATTCTGTTGAAGAAGATTCTGGGCTTCCAATTTTTTCGAGGTCCAAAATTTGATTTGATTTTCTACCTCAGAGATCTCAGAAAGAAGTCGTGCTTCAAGTGCAGAATTGCCAGGTGTTGGAACACTGGAAGAAGCACCAGCAGCATCACCAGCAGGAGTAGAAAGAATAAAGTCATTAATCTTGTCACTTGTTAGGATTTTGGCAGAGATGGAGATGGGAGCAGGAACAACAACTAGATCCTCGGAATCCTTCTTTTTAAAGCCCTGAGATACAAGCACTTTGTAAATTAAGGAAGGGAAAGGAAGGATACCATACATATGGTGTAACTAGCATGAGTTCCAATGATGTTGAAAATCGCTTCCCAATGTTGTAAGGATGCTTGGTTCCAATGCAAAGATAATATAAACCGCTTGATCCGTAGTGACCAAGGAGGAATGCTTGGTTGGAGTCCAGTTACAAAGTGCAATTTTATGCAAAGATAGTGTACTTCTTGGTCAAGTCCTTGGCTTTAAATTTTTCTTGTTTGGTAACACACACTTCTATCACAATCCCACTAAGCACTTTTGCAATTACATGCATATCGGAGGAAAGGTTCACATTAGCCACATTGTTGCCCTCAAGAACTCCATTTATATCCTCTAGAGTGAGCTAGTATACGTTTTTTCTCACCCAAATTGACCCATATTTTGCGGAATCATGATCAACAAACCTAAGAGGTAGATTGCAATAAAATTCCCGACAACGCGGTCCACATACTTCCCAATATGAGTAATGTGATCCAAGCAGTCCATTTCCCAAGAAGTGGCAAAATACCATACTTAGCATGATCATCAATTTTAATGGGCCTCTCACACAAAATTTCTCTTTGACCAACAGTCTTCTAGAGCTTTTTGTTCTCAAGCAGATAAAACGATAGTACATACCTTTGTTTGCATCAAGTTCGAGTCCGAAGGCTCATGCTCAATCCTCGCAAAGTGTGAGAACCAGATGCTTCAACACTCGTGATCAAAGATCTTCAACAAAGCAGGTCAGAGGTTCACCATCATCCTTTGCCATCATCGTATCGATGCTTCATTCGAAGAATAACCGTCTTGAGGGTTCAATCCCACTTTTTCGAACAGAAGATTTGATAGAGGATCTTCCTAGGGATTTCATCTTGAGTCGAGAAAACCATCTACCTTATTATTCTTTTGGATGGTTTCTTAGATGATTCACCCATTTTTCTTACCACAAGAACTTCTTTCTCGGCTTCTTTCACAAAAGTTCTCCTCGTTTCTTTTTTTTTCAATAGTAAGTTTTTCGAAACTTTGATTTGCAGAGTCTAACTCGAGAGGAGGAAGATATATCCTAGGTGGTTCATTGACATTGCCCATGGAGGAAAACCCTTGTTCTCCTTCTTCATGGAGAGAACTATCAACACGCCCAGGAAAATTAGGGTTTGGATCGACATGTGGAGGATTGTTCAAATAACCACCCAAAAGATGTCCATGAGATGTCTCGACATCTTTGGAAGGGGCACCAGCAGCGGGTTGTTCTTTTTGCGCACGAACAGGGTTTGCGGCACCAGGGTTCTCTCTATTTCTCCTTCGACTTGCAACCTCTCTCAACTCATGGAGGATTTGTTCTCTTGTTTGAACCATCTGTCAAGAATCTGTGGAAAAATCGAACAAACCACAAGATTTTCTGGAAGATTTTAGTGAGAAAGAGAACATGGATATCTTTTTTGCAAGGAAACTAAGAAACTATGGTTTTCGAATCATACAAGTAATGAGCGTATATAGGGGGAGAGAGAGAGATATATAACTGCCATGAATAGAGAGACACAATTGGCGGCCAACATGGTAGTTTCCAAAAAAACTTCTCAAATGTAAATTTAAAATTCAAATATTTTTTGAAAAAGTCCCATAAATGAAGAGGTGCATTTAGTCCAAAATTAACATAAAATATACCTTTTACTAGAGACAAATTTAAAGAAAAAAATCAGTTCCAAAAATAATCCACCAATTCGAAACAATTAAGAAGATATTTTCTATAAGCCCAAAATATAATCCTGAAGAATATCTAGGATGATGAGTTTATTTCTGACAAGAATAAAAGGCTTCAGGCGTTTTAGTATTGTAACCCAGTGTCGTACCACCTTTTTCAAAAACACCACCATACAAAGTCAATGGAGCAAAATCCTTCTCCCATTTTTAAGTATCTTTTGAGTGAAAGGAATCAGCAGTAGAACATTTAGCCAGTCGGTAGTTTTCGCTCCAAAACATGGGTAGTTCTTTCTCATAAGATCATAACATAATTCAAGAATGTAAAAGAGCAGAGAATAATTCACAACCGAATAGCTTTCGTACTCATTGAATAGATGACTTTTTTTCGTGAAGGGCTTTAAAGAAAAATACATCTTTCACATGGGAAAAATCATTTGTTTGCAATTTGATCAACAATTATTTTTAGGCAAATGTTAACTCAAAGGAGTACTCAATTGAAACACAACAATAAAACAAATATTAGCCAATGAAATGATCTTAAAATGCATAATGACTAATGCAAAAGAATTAAGATAAAAAGAGGTTGCAACACATCAAGAAAGAGAAATGATGCATATGGTGTTGCAATACTAAAACCACACGCTTTCGGGAGCACAGGACACCAAAGGACTATTTTAGGAAATTAAACATTTGAAAGTCTAGGGCTTTGGAAAAAATATCAGCAATTTATTTCTCAGTGTTGATAAAATCAATTGTAACAATTTTAGTCTCAACCAAGTCTCTAATAAAGTGGTGTCAAATATTGATGTGTTTTGTTCTGGAATACTGCACAGGGTTTTTAGAAAAATTTATGGCACTAGAATTATCACGATGCTTGATGAGAGTTTTCTCTTCAACCCCATAATCATCCAACATTTGTCTCATCCACAACATTTGGGAACAAAAACTCCCTAATGTTATATACTCGAGATTCAACAAAGAGATAATGAAATACAATTGTTTCTTACTATACCAATAAACCAGATTGTTTTCAAGGTAGAAGTACCCTCCAGTAGTGCTTTTTCTGTCATCAATATCACCTGCCCAATCAGCATCACTAAAACCAGCCATGTTAGTGTTAATATCAAACGAGTACAAGATACCAAGTTCAGAAGTCCCATTTACATAACGAATGATTCTTTTCACAGCTTTCAAATGAGACTCTTTAGGACAAGAGTGATATCTAGCACAAACACAAACACTATAACTAATATCAGTCGCTAGCAAAGTGAAAAAACTTCTTATCATACTTCTGTAAAGAGTAGGATCAAAAGAAGTTCCACCCTCATCTTTGGACAATTTATCACTAGTTCCCATGTGTGTTTTCATGTGCTTTTTATTGTCCAGCCCAATCTTTTGACAAGGTTTTTGGCATATTTATTCTGAGTGATAAAAATTTCTTTGTCAAACTGTTTCACTTGTAAGCCAAGAAAGTAGTTCAACTCACCCACCATGATCATTTCAAACTCATAAGAAATAAAACCAACAAACTCATCAAGCTTTTGTTTAGAAGTTGACCCAAACACTATGTCATCAACATAAATTTGAGCAATGGTGATACCATTCTTAAATTTTGGATGAATAGAGTTTTATCAACACTTCCCTTTTGTAACCTTTATCACATAAGTAAAATGTTGTCAACCTTTCATACCAAGCTCGAGGAGCTTGCTTCAACCCATACATTTTTTGAGTTTAAACATATGGTTGAAAAATTGGGGATTTTCAAAACCTTTGGGCTATTCAACAAACACTTTCTCATTAAGAAAACCATTTAGGAAGGCACTTTTGACATCCATCTGAAACAATTTGATTTTAAGAACACAAGCAAATGCAAGGAGTTTATGGACTCAAGCCTAGCCACAGGGGCAGAAGTACCATCAAAGTCCACTCCCTCCACTTGAGTGTAGCCTTGAGCCATTAGTCTAACCTTGTTTCTAGTTATATTACCAAGTCCATCAGTTTTATTTTTTAAAACCACTTGGTTCCAATAACATTAGAATTCATAGGTCCAGGAACAAGATCCCACACATTGTTTCTTTAAATTGTTCCAGTTCCAATTGCATGGCATTAACCCAACACTCATCAACAAGAGCTTCTTTAACACTTTTGGGTTCAATGAGAGAAACAAAGCAGACAAATCTTATCATTTCTCTGTAGTTGACCTTCTTCTTACCTCTTGTTTTAATGTCATCCGATACTTGCCCAATAACTTGATCAATCGAATGGTTTTTCTTTATTCTACTTGGTGGTTCTTTTCTCGATTTGATCAAAGATATAGTGGCTTCATCCGCTTCACTGGATCACCTTGAGCATCCTGCTTTTCGTCCGGATCCGATGTTGTAAAAGCGCCAGTTACACCTTCAGAAGAATCTTGTTGAACTCAACTTCAATCGCTCCTTCTTCATCCTTATCTTTGGATATTTCGCAAAATCTTTAGTATCATCTACAACAATATTTATAGATTCAATGATAGTTCGAGTTCTAATGTTGTAGACTGTGAGCTCGCTAGTCACAGTATCACCGAGAAAAAATTCCCACATCATTTTTCGAATCAAACTTAACAAGATGTTGTCTGTCATTTAGAATATAACAAACACATCCAAACACGTGAAAATAATCGACATTGGGCTTTTGCCTTTCCAAATCTCATAGGGTGTCATGTTAGTGCCAGGACATAAATGAACCCTATTAATGATATAGCATGCAAAGGTCTTATAGCTTGACCACGATTTAGGAGTGATTTTCTTAGAGTCAATCATAACACGTGCAATCTCTTGGAGAGCCCTATTCTTTCTTTCTACAACTCCATTTTGTTGAGGTGTAATGGGTGCAGAAAACTCATGAAAGATTCCAAGTTTTTCACAGAAATTAGAGAAATTAGCATTTTGAAATTCTCTACCGTGATCACTTCTGATCCTTCCAATGTTGCAATCTTTTTCATTTTTCGATCTAAGACACAACTTTTTGAAAACAAAGCGAAAGTGTCATATGTTTCTCTAATGAAATCTATCCATGGAATCTGGAAAAATCATCAACACACACAAACACATTTTCTTTCCTCCTATGCTTTCTACCTGCATTGGCCCCATAAGGTCCATATGCAAAATTTACAGGCAGTGTGATGAACTAAGATGTTGTAACACCTTGTGTGACTCCCTTTTTTTTTGTTTTCCCAGTTGGCAAGGACCACATACACCAGAATGGTCTTTATTAAGTTTAGGAACTCTTAACACGACTCCTATTTTAATAAAATTCAACATACCACGAAAGTTCATGTGACCTAACTTTTGGTGCCACAATTCAGTGTCACGCAAGGAGGAATTATTGCACACAAGAGAAGTGTTGTAACACTGGATTTGTTCCTGAATCAGATACCATATCAGATGATTTACTACCTTTCAAAATGCATTTGTCAGTTTTATCAAAGACTGCACACACATTTTTATCAAATTTCACAAGTAAATCATTATCACAAAGCTGAATAATGCTGATAAGATTGGCTTTTAGTCCATCAACATACAGAACATTTTTGAGAGAAGGGACACCAGATACATTCAAAGTTCCTTTTCCCAAAACTTTACCTTTAGCACCATCACCAAAAGTGACCAATCCATTTTCATGTTTTTCAAAATCAGTGAGTTTTTCTAATTCTCCAGTCACATGACAAGAACACCCACTGTCAAAATACCATGATTCAATCACATTAGCTTTTAAGAAAGTGTGCACAACATAACAAGAAAACTCATTTTCCTAACCCAGATTTTCTTGGGTTTGTTTGATAAATCAATTTTAAAACAATGAGTGTTTCTTTGACGATGTTGGAACACGCGGATCGCACCGCCTTGCCTACAAGTGTTTTCAAGTTGATAACACTTAGGTCTTATATTGCCGGACGATTGCAATAGTAACAAATTGGAACAAATCCATTATTTCTATTTTCAACCTGATTGTACGAAGTTAATCCTTTTTTTACAAAAACTATTTTTGATTTTTTATCCTTTTTAGAAAAAATTTTGTTAGAAGAAGAGCCAGATCTAATATCTACACGATTTAGATGGGATTTTCCTTGAGATAAGATTTCATCCAATCTCCCTTACCGGTGTTTAGCTTCGACGAGATCATCATCTCACTGAGTTCTTTTTTCACCTTGGTTAATTCTTTCTTTCTTTATGTTGCTAACCTTTCGAACTTTATTACTTCACCTTTGAGTGAGTCCCTTTCTGCAGCCAGACACACAACCTTCTTCTCCAGTTTCTCATTTGTTTTACAAACAATCAACCATTTCTCGAACATCTCTTGGTAAACTTTCCTGAGTTCTTCATTTCTTGATTCTTCATCCACTTCAGACTCATCCTCTGAGTTTTCAACATTTGAGTCGTTTTCTTCTGTAGAAATTACAGAGTTTAGACATGTTTCAGTAAATGGAAAGTTAGAGTTATACCTGATTGGCGTTGTAACACCAGAAGTAGCACAAGGGTGCATTTTATTACAACCAACCTCTTTCTTTATGGCAGTGAAGGCAACATGATTGCTCACATTTTCTTCTTCTTCTTCATCATCGGTTCATCATTGCTCCATGATGTAGTAAATGATTTTCCATTCTTTTTCGGAGTATTTGCACATTCGGCTTGAATATGTCCAAAACCTCCACATTCCCTACATTTTATTCCTTTTGCTTTCTTGATCTCTCCATTGTCTTGTTGCCTTTTCGACTGAGTTCTTTCCGCTCCGGGAAAGTTGCTACCTTTATTTGCCTGTTTCAAGAATTTGTCAAAGCTTTTGGTAAGCAAGGCAAGTGATTCATGAAGATCACTTCCTGTCTCAAGAGTTTGATCCTCTGATGTTTAAGCTTAAAAGGCAATCTCTCTGCTTTTCTCCTTCTTGTAACTTGATTCCTTGAGCTTTTCTTTCTTGATCTCCTCAAGATTAGTTTCAAAAGTTCGAAGAGACCCTATCAGTTCATCAAGCTTTAACTCTGAAAGAACTTTTGATTCTTCAATTGCTATCACTTTGTAGGCAAATCTTTCTGGAAGATATCTTAGCACTTTCTTAACAAGTTTGAAATTAGAGGATTTCTTCCCCAAGGCAAAAGATTCGTTAGCAATATCACAAAGTTTAGAGTTGCAATCACTGATAGTTTCATTTTCACTCATGTGAAGATACTCAAATTTAGATGTGAGCATTTGGAGTTTAGACATCCTTACAGCTTCAGTTCCTTCATAGGCAACTTGTAAAATGTCCCATGATTTTTTGCGGGTTTTCACAAGTAGAAATCGTTTAAATCGATTTTCTTCAATCGCACGAAAATAGCATTGAGTGCTTTGGAGTTTGAGTTTGCTAACTGATCCTCATTAGTAGTCCATCCAGTTTCATTTTTTGGAACATCATTACCATCAACAACATGAGTAGGAGATGTCCAGCCAGTTAGGATGGATTTCCAAGCACATTCATCCACGGACTTGATGAAGGCTCTTAATTTTGCTTTCCAATGTGAGAAATTGGTTCCAATGAGAAGAGAAATAGAACTTTCCTCGTGATAGCTGTCCATGTTAGTGATAGGCGTGAGTTTTGCATGTATTTTGAGGCGTATTTGAGCTATAATGATAAGTAAACATGCATATACTCGCGTTAAATGTTACATATTCACTCCTTGTGGAAAAGATATTACACTTTGCTTATTTTGTAGGAATTTCATGATATTTGAAGCTAATTGAATAAGAATACGAGGAAAGCAAAGTGGAAACACGGAGAATTGAGTGGATATACGAAAAGTGAAGCCTAAAAGAGCGAAAGTTGAGCGTTCACGGAAAAGACAGGGGCACACGGGTTGGGCGTGCCTCAAGACACCACCCGTGCACCCTTATATAAGGATAATTGAGCCGCAGCATGGCGCACGGGTAGCCCATGCATGGGCGCACCACCCGTGCGCCCCTACAGAGAGTCGGATTATTTCACCGGAGTGGCGCACGAGTAGGCCGTGCTCGACGCACCACCCGTGCGCCCTACAGAGTTGGGGTATTCCAAGCAGGTGGCGCACGGGTAACCCGTGCGTGGGCGCACCACCCGTGCGTCTACGCTGAATCCCATGTCTGGCATTAAGCCCTAAACATGATGGGGGTATAAAAAGGTTTTTTTGGGGCGCACACAAGGATTCTGGCATTTTTGGGATCTACAACACAAGACAAGAGTCAACTCTTGGAAGGAGACATCAAGGAGACAATCGGGTTGCATCGGAGCTTGAAGAACGGAGATATATCGAGAGATTGTCGATGTTCCTAAGTTTTTCTTCTCTTTTAGTTTCAATCTTTTATTTTCATTTGTAATGACTTTGAACACTTTGTGTATAAGTTGTTTAATCATGTGTAGCTAAACTCTTTGAGATTTCGGGTTTTGGAAGTAGATTAATGAACTCTTGTTGGATGTTTTAATCTTGGTTGAAGTTATTATCTTGAAGCCTATTTGAGTACTTTGAGCTTATTCTTGTTTTATCACTTGGCCAATGATTTAACATGTTTGATATATTGATTCATAATTCGAGAGATGAGTTTCAATATTAGATCTTGAGTACTTGACACGAATATTTGCATGAATCGAGAAGTTTGTGAATATTTGTGAGGACATTTGATCTTTTGTGCATTTGGGAGTTGTGTATCTTATGTTGAGTAGAGATGCTAGCATAGATATTTCAATCTACATTTTATGTGCATCTCGAGATGGAGGATAAAATAGCTTTGTGATCGTCTTATAGGAATATTGATAATAACTTTGGCTTTGATTAAATCGGACAACAAGAGGAATATTAATTGAAACCATAATCCGGAATCCATTTCATTCTCTTGATAAGTCCATTATTCTTAGTATCTTGTATTCTTGTGGTTATTCTTGTCTTTACCTCCACAACAATCATCAAATTAAGATCGTCTAAATAAAAATAAAACTATTTTGGTTCAATACTTAGCGCACTAATTTATTAGCCTCCGTGGATACGACCTTGCTTACCCTATTCTATAAACTACACCGTACACTTGCGGTGAAGCTAAAAAATAAGGCGAACGATTAGCAACAAATATGAAAATAACAGATCTCACTAATAAGGATTAGAAAGCTCTTGATTCCAATTGAATGAATCAAGCCTTAAAATTAATTAAACATATCGATTCTTGAAGTGTTGTAAGTTAATGTTGTAACACCGAAATGTACAATAAAATCACAAATGGAAATAAAATAACACGATAATTTTTACGTGCTTAGATTCATCAATCATAATGTACGAAACCACGCCTGAGAAGAAACAATCCACTATTAGAAAAGCACATCTTAATACAAATACAACCGGATTTACGATTAACATAAAGACTCTCTTTATAAATTCACCAACACTCGTATTCGACTAATCTCGATTGTTTCTCCCAAAAATCTCAACCTCATCGAAATCCCTCCAACTTCAAAGCCTTGAACGGTTGAGTCGATCCATACTATAGATCTTCACCTTCTTCTCTCGAAGAATAATAAAAGTGAACAAAAGATTTTTTGAAGAAGAACTTGTAAGCACAAAGTGTTTTTTCTCGATCGCTTTTTCAAGTGGCTGACTTCTCTTTTTATGGCTTTCAAGAAGAAATCCTATCCCTGATTTCTAGGGGACATTTTCAAGCTAAGGAAGGAAATCAGCAAAATAAAATCATTTCCTTATGGGTAAGAATCAAGTACATAAGGAAAGTGATTAGAAAAGGATAATTGGCATTTATGAAAATGGCTGAATCAATTAAGATAAATCTATCCAATAATATCAGCAACATTCACATAATAGAGAACATGTCAAAATCAAAGCACAAAATCGGCATAAAATCCACCTGATTTTGTGCTACCATTGTTGCATCACCAGAGTTACAACATCAAAACAAACCCGTGCACAAAGACCAAATTTATCAATTATGTAACATTAACAAGAAGAAATTGTACCAACATGAAACTTTTTGGATCATATTTATGTATTCAAAATGAGATGTTCTATGGGCAAAAATTCAACAAAAATATTAGACAAATAAATAGCAAAAGTAAACTAACTCTTGTGTATCAAATTAAATGTGTAAGATTATCCTATTACTTGTCTTTGGCCGATTAGCTTAAAGACTATTATCAAATATAATGTTTCAAGATTATGCTATGATGAATGAAAAATCTTGGTTTGGTCAAATTAAATACTAGATCTTTTTAACTAAATAGTTATTTTAATTTGCGAGACAAATTGGTATCTCAAAGCATTTCAACTAAACATTAATTTGAAATAAAAATAAATTTCCTAAATGATTTTAAAATGCGGTGCCACTAACTTTAAAAGTAGGAGCGAACAACATAAAAACACATGAGATGTTTCAATTTTTCAACCTCATTTAAAGCTCCGCCCAAACTATAAAAATGAGACAGATGAAGCAAGTACTAGAGCAAGTGAGAGAGAAATATTATTAATTAATTAATTAATTATCAACATCCAAGAGAGCAATGTCGAACAATTGAACAAAGATATGAAGAATATTCGGTTCGAAGGAACTAAAGGTATGACAATGCATGAAGGACTCAAAAATGAAATCGAGACGATATTTCGATGTACACTACAAAGAGAGTGTTCGGGATATTCTACTAAAGAATCGATCCTGAGAAATCTTAGAGTCCAAATATATTCATTTGATTCATGCGAGGATAAGTGCACAAGATTCAAGGTAGATTGAATATATCTAAAAAGCAGACTATGGAAATCATCACCTCAAATCGAGTAAAAGGTGTAGACGAATAGGAAGATATTGAAATGTGTCTCTCTTCTACGAAAGCGATTCAAACCTCTACCAATAGAAGTTTTCAAACCTTTGTAGGGTTACAACAATTACCAAGATCAACAAAGCAAAAACAAAGAGAATATTCAAGAAATAGTAAGACACACGAACGAAGCTTAAAGCGAATCTATCATTTTGTTTAAGTTGCTCATACTGTGAGCATCTTGGAATCTTGAAGATGTTGTTTGGGTGGTACTTGTTTAACAATAAAATAGTTAAGTCAAGTATACGATACAAAATAGATAGAGTTTAAACTCGAGGCTAGTATTTGATACTATCTCGCATGACAAAATTGTTGTAGGTCCCAAGGGTGTGAGTAAGGTTTAGAAGGGGTTGAATAAACCTTACCAACTTTTCGATTTTAGTCCTTTTAAAATATTACTGAGTTAAATACACAACTAAGTCTTGGGGGACGGCTAAGTTAGTTACCGCCAACAGAGTTAGCCACTCAAGACTCGATTGAGCCGTTGATAGAATAACTCAAGTGTTTAGTCTAAACCTTAACTTGGCTGTGATGAGATTTTCAGCGGAAGACTTAACACCCTTTAAATTGATTTAATTTGTTTTTTTTAAACACTTTATTTTAGCACTTAGTTACTTATCAGTTGGATAGAAAATTATCACAGATATAAAGTGATATGCGTAAATAAAATCTTTGAAATGTAAATGACACGAGTAATTTTTATAGAGGTTCGAAGATGGGGTAATTCTTCTACTCTCTCTCCTCCAACTCCTGGAGGAATCCACTAAGTAGTGATCGAGTACAAAGTGGTTATCACCCGGATACAAATCTTGATCACACGGTGTGACTTGCTCCTTTGGGACTCGGCCTAGAGATGCCTTGGTCACACAGTGGGCTTCTCGTCCGACTCGGCTACTTCACAGTATACCGCCTTGCTACTTCAGCTTACTTTCTCAAGCTTCTTGAATTTGATCACGAAGCCCTCCAATAACTTGAGATTGGTTCGACCTGAACCTTTCTACAATCCTCCTTGGAAAGTAGACCTCTTTTGCTTCTTCAAACGTTTCTTCAACAGTTTGAAGTTGTCTTTCCTTCACAACTTAGTGTTGGATCGATTTCCTTCGAGATTTAGGCTTGAGGATTTTGATAGAATAGCTTGAGAATATTTTGCCTTCATGTATGAATGATGCTTGTTATCTCGGTATGCAAGGTTCAGTCACCTCTTCTCAAATTGATTCTCAGCCTTTTATAGTGAATTTTCAAAAATCTGCCCGTTGAAGAGATATGCCGATTTTCAAAAATCACTTGTGTTCGTTGGCTTGTGTTGTTGTAGTCCTTGATGTTGACATTTCCTCATATTAAATGAACGCTCAACTTTTCGAATCTAACACGAGGTGCGATGCTTCCCATTGGTTTATTCCTTTTGCACGCTCGGGGATCGAGCACTTTAAGACATGGCAAAGCATGGAAGTATTACTTGTTTAAGTAAATTCCTTGACTTCGGCAACGGATTCTTTTCGATCGTCTTGACATTCGCCGATCCTTTATTCCCCAAGTGACTTTGAGCTAGCTTCCTATCAATGGATGACTCATCTGTCACTTTAACTTGAGACTTGGCTTGAGTTGACTTGATTGACTCTTCATACAATCGTATCTCGGTGATACTTCTTGATCGAGTCCTTGATCTTCTTCTCTTGGCCATACTCGTTGTTCCTCACGAGTCTTCATTCTAGTCTTGATGACTTCTTTGTATTCCCAGGCATAGATGACTTGACTCGGCTCATACAACCCTATCTATTACAATACAAATTACAAGAAAAATGGGGTGCCAACTTTCTAGTCTAAGTTTTACATGGCATTCATCAAAATCTAAACAATAAAATTCCCAACAATTTCCCCCTTTTTGATAATGCCAAAACTTAAGTACTTACAAACAATATGTAAATAGCAAAGATACATACATACTATGTAAAAACAAAGAATGTATGTGTTGAATAGATCGTTTTATTGATCATATCATTCTTGTTCTTTGCACAAATTGTTTACAATGTGTATCGAGCAATAAGAGCATATACTATTTCTACGCAAAATACGTGATTTTTCATTAAATGTATGAAGACTTACATACATATGTATTTACAAAAGTAAAATACATGAAGGGGTTGGCAACAACACTTCATCGCCTTGGTCGCTCCTTCTTTTCTTCTTGACTCTGTCTTCGTCGCTCTCTTTCTTTTCTTTTCCTCTTCTCCTACTTTCTTTCTTCTCGTAAGCTCTCTTCGCAGCCTTCATCTCTTCTTTTTCTTTCTTGTCTTTCTTGCCACAAATGACTGATCTTGCCTTTTGTTTTCTTCTTCAATCCTCTTTACGTATTGACATTTTTCCTCTTCACTTCCAGATTGGTTATAGCATCATATCCAGCCCAAGAGATCCTTCCTTTCTTGCCTGGATCTATATATTGATTCTTGGGTAGAGGTCTAGGTATAAATCATCTACCTCCGCCACTTCTTCCTCCTCCTCTCGGGCATATATTGTAATCGAGAGTCTTCTTACCCAGAGTGACCAACAGAGTGATCGCTAGTAGTCTGCTGTTTTTGTCGCCTTCTTCGCACAACTTCGGACCTTTCTCCCAAGTACAAGTCCTAGGCTTGGGCTATGGACATGTTTTTGAAATATCCTTCGACTCGAGCGTTTTGAATTCTTCAACAGATCTTGGCTCTTGTCCGTCATCTGGAATGGCATTCAGATCTTCTTTTCGCCGAATGCCTCCAAATTATTTCAACATTTCTTCAACACGGACATCTGTTCCCTTGTCGAAATCCTCCATCTCTCGCTTCTATAATATTTTTCTTATGAGACATGGGCACGTAGAGAATGATAGAGCAGAAGTTACATGAAGTTTCTTGATTATCTTTGGCCGTGACATGACCTTGCCGAGGGGTTTCAAAGAAGCATTAAGGTCACATCCTTTGACCTTTCCCCTCAACAGCCTTTTCCTTTTCTTTTACTTTTCTCAACATTTGCATCTTTCTTCTCTACAACAACTGTCTCCTTCAAACTCTTCGTATTCCTCTTCCCCTTTTTGGCATCATCAAAGGATAGAGGAACCCTGGTAACATCCCAAAGAATCATGAAGTCCGGTGGTGATGGTGAATTCTCGCTTGAGTCGGCCTGCGACATAGCTGAACACGAAATTGAACGGGTGGTTTTCGACTCACCAGAACTCAGGTTTCATCTCAACCATGAGGGAGGCCAATTTGGCATTCGATCTCCTCAAGTCACATAATTTATTTCTTTCAAACTCCTGCGGCTCCATTTTGTTTTTGTGAGAGGCATGCAACCTCTCAATGTACTCCCGCATTCTCTTCGCTTCATATCAAGCATTGTCTGCGCACCAAACAAGCATCCTATTATAGAGTGCCCCAAGTAACGAACTTGTTCGGACGACGATGGCATTGCCGACACCGCCCTGATTCTTATCACTATCCCTCTCGGCTGTGAGGGTAGCATCTCGATTGTCCAACCGCATGTCCAATGAGGTCTCGATGCCGTTTCGATCCTCTCAATCTCTCCGTAGATTTTCTTGAAGACTTCATGGATTTTAGCTATTACTTCCGATTCGTTGGCGGCCCATTCAACGTCAAATCGAATTTCGCCGCACAATGGAGCCGGAGGATAATGGGTTCTTCTTCGCGTGCAGTACTTCTTCTTTTCTTTACTTATCGTATCAGCAACATCTCAAATTGAGCCTTTTGATGTGCAAATAAGGGTGGATTCAGCCTTCATCTTCGTGATCCTTAAAATGATATAGCAACATGCAACTGGAACGGCATACCGAG